>OMLB01012394.1:12112-40320 GCA_900302555.1 Myripristis jacobus | reverse complement strand
ATCACTATAAAAACCTGTTCTAAAAACAATTTTATGGCCCAGTCAGTCATTTCATAATTAGTGGTAACTACCTCATTTGGGTGCTTCCTGTGAAACTCTTTTATCTGTTTCAGTCTGTTGTAGAATTCTGCAAATTCATTTGGTCCCGAGATGGCACTGAGTTCATCCTTCCTCATTCTGTTAACGACAAACATATTGCTTGTTTCAGACAATAATATAGTATGTGTGTGTGTCTGGCCATGCACTGTAATTAGAAGTGGAATTCCAAGAGTACCTGTCACCACAATATACACATTTGCACCAGTGTTTGTTTACATGTATACAACTCTACTAAACTATGGATGCTGTTCAGCAAAGAACAGCAACTCTTTGTTGGCAGAGGACCTAAATAATGTTATCAAATTAAAACTGAAAGCTTGTCTCTCTGTTAAATATTTAGTATCATGTTAAAAATGTAACTGTTGTGTGCACAATAACAAACTCAGCAGGTGGTCTTACTTTTATTACTGCAGCAAAGCAGTGAAAAATATCAAGGATGCTATTGCTTAAATATAATATGGCTTATTCTGGCTAGTACACCTTTAAATAAGTGTAATCTGTGATACACATGCAGAACACAACAAACTGACATGTACAATTAGGGCTCGGCGATTAATAAAATTTTATTTTTAATTACAATTTTGGCTTGATTATGATTATGAAAAAAGAGAACTGAGATAAAATGATCACTGGACTGCATTCTGTTTCGCAACAATGCTCTCACAGCCAGGCTGCGGCATGATATTTCACGCTTGAGGAAATCCACTGTTAAAAGACATCTTTTTTTGAAGTTCAACAAATGTATGATGGTTCCAGAGTCAGTGAGTCATTGCGTTAAATAATTGGGATCCTGACCAATATAATTAGTATGATTTTTGCAATATTTGAGCAGCCCTGTGTACAATCGAAGGGTAATGCACATACATCTGCTGGATTCCCAATTTCTGGCCACAGTCAGTTCAGCAACACACAATAAAAAAAAAAAAAAAGGTTTCTGAGGAAAATGAGTCAATGAACAGCAACAGCTGATAGGTATTTAAAGGAGAACCATGGCAGCCACACCATAAACTGAATCAGACCAATGACTTACCCATCTTTGTCTTCATAAGAGTCTCTCAGATTTGAGCTCACTTCCATGTATCTCTACAAAGGATGCAGAGGAAGACAGTCAGGAATAAAAGCAGCACTACTCCCGGGGCTACCCTGACAATTATTATGGATTTTACTAAACATTACTGCCATAATACTTCTACAATGAAAGTGGGAAAAGGCACATTATTGCTAACACATTATTTTCTCTCTTATATTCAGAGAACATCAGACCAAACTCTGTTTAAAGAATCTGGCAGTTTCCTGTTGTTAATCTGGAGACGCCGATAACTGATAAAAACATGTCAGAGGACCTCTTCTGAATTGCTTAACGGTTTTGCTAGATTTTGAATTGCGAACTGAAAACTGACTGAAACAATAAATGTTTGGTGGGTCATTTGTATGCCAAATTTAACAGCGGAGCCTAAGAAGTGGCTAAACGTCTGCCATTTGAGCAATGATGAAATTCGACGTGACATTCTCTCCAGACACGAAATGAGGTATCTTATTTCTAGCTTCTGCTGTTGCTGCTGTGAAGTCCATCCAAACTTAGTTAACACTTAGCTGAGTTAAAAAGTAAACATCCGTACTGCCCCGAACAACGAATTATCGATGGTTAGCCGATGCTATCTTAGCTAGCTATTTCCGATAAGCTTGAAAGGTCTTGCTTACATCCAGCATTGCTCTTGTTCGGTGGTCAGAGTTGATCTGTTCACGCAGCTGTTGGAGAAAGAAAGGGTACACTAGTTAGCACACATAAGTCGGAGATGTTTCTTCTGTGTGAAATATTGTTGGCTAACGTTGTAGCATGAAGCCGCTAGCTTACCGTGGATTTCTTATGCAACATTTCTTTCGTTTTGGCGTCCATTAGCCGCTCCTTCTCTTCGTGATAGCGACGCTGTTGCTCCAAAATAGTCTCCATTGTTCATAAATGCGAAATGAGTTTAACAAAGACTGGATAATCCTTGCAAACAGCTAGAACTAGAATGAAAGAGCGGCAGCCCGGAGTGTCGGTTACGTTTGTTTTCAATGGCGCATGTCGAGAGGCGAGAAGTCCGCCGCTCTTCTCGCCGTCTGGAAACCTCAACCGCAGCACTGTCGTTCCCCCAGAAGTGCGTGAAGGCAGATAGATGCTGGGAACTTTTTCTAAAATATAAACACACAGCTGTCACACACAAGTGTGGTACAAATTAGCCATAGGGTGATAACAGCAGTGACATAAATACACTTGGAGGAAGTGATGGTTTCATTTTATGCAGGCAATATTGCATAAATTGCTGTGAGATATTGCTGTTAATTTGAATGCAAAGCTGAGGCCCAACAGATAATATTATCCCTCATATGGCAGAAACTGGATCATTTCTTCGAGGACTTTATAGACCCGCTGACCTGCTTAATTTCTCTCTGACCCAGGCACACAAACAGCAGCAACACTTGCATACACCTGGCTCCACGAGGGAAATGATTGTGTAAATCATTACAACGCATGACCATTTATTTCAATACATAATTCACACCTTAACCATGGATTAATTGTTCACATAGTTTTTTTTCTATTTTACGTCCTTTGTAGTCTCCAATATCAAAGACTGCCATACTGCCTCAGAGCACATTCGGATTGCGCGCACACGTGGGGAACGCGCGCAATCAGAGGCAGTCTTGTTTGTCAAGTTGCGTCAAGCAGGTATAAGACAGGAAGTTGTGCTTGTTTGCATTAAAATGATACTGTAAAATTAGTAACGTTGGAGATAATAGAGATAATAGAGATAGAGATAATAAACCCCTTTCTATAAATAAATTATATATATTATGGGTGGATATGGCAAGGTGTAAGGGAAGGGAAGGCAAGTAAGTAAGTAAGTAAGTAAGTCAGTCAGTCAGTCAGTCAGTCAGTAGGAAACATTTACTTAAAAGCCATATTTGAAAAATTACATGGGGGTACCTGTTCCATGTAAAATGATAGTTTGGTTACCTGGGTGTGTCACTTTTACCAAATAATTATATCTTTTCAGTCCTCAATGAGTCAGTATGAATAACCAGGCTTTGAAGCTGTTTCGGCAATAACAACATAAAAATGCATGGACCTTTATGTTTTTTTACTCCAAAGTGCAAATGTCATTTGCACTGAATAACATACATCCGTTTGTATATTAATTTCTATAGCTTCCATCTTAACCGCATTCTCCCTTTTGACTTTGTTACTTTCACTTTTTGTCATAAATGCTGAAAAATAGCCAATAAGGCTTTCATTTTGAAGGTTACAACCGGATATGGTATTTGTTTCTGTGGCTAGCTAGACAGTCACGGTTTGTCACATTCTCTGGCAGATAGTCTAGCTACGGACGGAAAGCAGCGGGCAAGCAGTATACGGATTACGGTATACTTTGGAGAATATAACAGATTCGTTCAGCCGCCGTGCGACCAGCCTGTTTAGGGAGGTGGGTAGGCGATACAGTTTTCTAAAACAACTAACTCTAAAAATAGAGGCTCATAACGTTATGTTCATTGAGGGAGGGGGCGGTGGGGGCATCCATTCTGTCTTTTGTGCTGGAGCAGAATTCGCTGTGGTCAACACGAGTTCCTCGACAGGATACGCTCGGGGTTTCATACGTGTCTTATTTAGAATTTTTTTTTTTTTTTTACCCACACGAAGATGTCTCATATTGATGCTATTGCTTGTTAACACTTCACACAGAGCCGAGCCAAGCCAAGGGACTGGGGCGGTGAGGGCTAGGGGCTCCTTTAGCCTCGATACGTGCCGTTTATCTCCTGTGTAAAAGGAACGTCACGCCAAACTCCTTATCCAAAATATTTGTCTTTATAAATCTGCTCATCAGTTCACGTACACATCTCCACAAACAGGACTTAAGGTGTTTGAAGACTCGTTTGGCACCACGCTTCAATTCGGCACACATCAATTACAGTTATCAGGTACTTAATAACAATAACATCTTTGCTAATTTATTAGGTCGCCTATAATTCCCAAAACCTTTATTTCAAATGACCTGAACCATCGTGGGCTGCGTGAGCCCTTTCCAGAAGTTGAGATTCTATTGAAATGAAGTGTTGGTGCATCACTTACATGCCGAATTTACCACCGGACCATTGATTCGTTAAAGGTCTTTAGTCTTGTTCTATGAGGTGTGTCCGTTTGCTGATAAGGAAAGGCTGTAATAAACTGGCAGATTTGTGATCGGTGTTTGGCATCGCTTTCTCTCCATACACGAGAACGGAATGTATCAGGGGTGTGGATTTTTTTTTCTTTTTCTTTTCTGTTTTTTTGGGGGGTAGGCCTGCTCCATTGCAAGTAACGGGCAGTTTGGAAAGCTTCTCTGCGGTGTGTAGGTATGATTGAGTTGTTTTGACAGCTACACAACAGAAGGAAAACCCATCTGCCCAAGCTGTTGTTGAGAGAAACTAAGGTGATCCGCTGCTCTATCTTCAACTTTTACCTCATTTATCTCTCAGCACTGATGCGTTTGTTCCGACCTGACAAACTGTACACACAGAGGCGTTCATTACCATCTAATAGCTTAACTTGTTGCCAGAATTCAGTCACCACACCAGGTAAATGTTTTAACCTTTCAAAATGATGTGCTATTCGATTTAATCCACTAATTATCTCACATATGAGCTCATTTCACCACCAAATACAGTTAAGTGGACCAGGGAAAGCTTGCTTGCCATGTGCCGTTTTGCCAAATGTCAAATGCCAAGTCAGCTTGCCAAACCTGCTGTCATGTTTATTGAACAATCTGTCCTTTTCTCTTTCCAGTTTAATATTCATTTCATCTCCACCAGTAAAGCCCCCCACACTCATCTGTATCATTGTATTCTGTACAAGGCTTGTAAGTAGAGGCATTCACCTTGAGGTTCACCCACAGTGATTTGGAATTGGATTTACTGAACATGACCTTGCAGGCTCTTTTTATTATTTAGACCCAAGGCTTTCCCCTCTGGGACGTTCCACTCGGCTGATTCTGACTATGGCTATTAAAACATGTGAAAGAAACAGTATTTAATTGTAACTGGTCACCTTCTCCAGCTTAAGATATCGCTACAAGGAAATACAGGATCACTTTATAGACTCATACTTTCAACTGAAGGTCTTTGAAATAGTGTTAGACTGATAAATCATATATCATCCAGTCAGTGCTATCCGCCTCTGATATGGATGCATGGTGCAATTTGTTTGATTCCACATTTATTATAGCATTGATGAGTACTACACTTGTTATATATGGGAAGCTGTGAAACTGATCTGATTGTGTTGATCAGATTCTGCACAAGCTTGCATGAAAATGCATTTATTATTGGGTTCAATGGAGAGTTTAAGTGTCCCATGGTTTAAATGCAGTTACTGAGGTTTTCCCTCTATGCCAAGAGTAAATGCAGACAGTGAATATTTGTCAACATTTTTTGGCATGGAGATGGTCAAATTTAAATTTTAATTCCAATATTTTTCAACCTGGGGCATGTTTTTCTACTGTTTCTAGTCCAGATGACTGATAGATACAAAAAGCTTTGGAATTTGGCCAGCATTGAGCGAGATTGCTTCAGCCAGCAGCTGCAAAACGGGTTGCAGTGTAATTAAACGGGGCATTTATGCCGTCAAATTACGTCCACTAATAGTGCTTGTTTTTGCCATTGACAGGTTCACACTGTTATTATGTGTCTGACAGCATTATAGAAAGAATTCCTACAGAGACAGACATGTGTACTACCTTAACAGAAGTCCAGCTCAAGTGTGTGGCAACAAAACTTTGTGCAGCTTCCATCACCTACTGTTGTTGGATAGGGACTCACGGAAGTTGTTCTGCACATAGGTCCAAACACTGCTGTGCAACCTGCAGTGACCATTTTGACCAGTATTACAACTGCCAGCCAAAGAGGAGAAGAAATTCTATACCGAAGCAGCCAAAGAAAAATGTTCCAAGGCAGTGTAGGTAATGTTATAAGACATAAAGAAAAAAGTCTGTCTCTGTAGGGATCCTTTCCATAATGCTGTCATATACATATGATAATAATCAGAACCTGGCTGGCTGAAGCGATAGAGTACTAGACCAGTTTCAAGATTCTTGCCCCTATCAGTCATTTGAACCCCAAAAGGTGAAAAAATAGGGCCCAGGTTGAAGTATATAGGAATTATCCTTTAAAGATGCTGAACTGCAGCTGTTGGCTTATTCAAAAATAATTCCATCAGCCTTCCAAAAATGAAACAAAACAAAAAAAACATATTGATTGAATCCCTTTTCTAAGTTACCCAGATGAAAGATCCTGTTGCAGAGGTTCAGGTGTGTATGTGTGTAATGCTTGGGTCTTGTGTGTGGGCCCTTTTGGCAGTCAGCATGTCCAGTGAGGTGCAGCCGAGGCCGGATGACAGCCCCAATACCAGTGGGGGCAGCTCGGATGCAGAGCAGAGGGAGGTGGCCCCTCCGGAGCAGCAGGGCCCGGAGCAGCGGGACCAGACGCAGCCCAAGAAGAAAGAGGCCAAGATATCCAGCAAGACCGCTGCCAAGCTTTCTACCAGTGCCAAGAGGTAGGTCTGCACTAAATCTCTTACTTTTCATCCCCTGCTGGGTCTGCGCCCGCGCTGCTCTGATGCACTGCTCAGTTGCTGAAGTGATAATGCCTTAAGTGGTATTCCATCTCCATGTTTGGTGCTAAGGGATCATCACTGTGTTGTTTCTGTTCTGCTGTTCCCAGAGATCACCTGTCAGTCAAACAGAGTTGGGGGGGGCACTACTCTTTTTGTCAGATCACCTTTTGAAATTTCAGTATCTGTGGGTGGCACTCTTTTCTTTATATGTTTAGCCATGGTGGCTGCTCATGTTAACTATTTCTTATTTTTATTTCAAACAAACTAGAAACTAAAAGTTTGCAGAGACCTGTCACATTTTGAGTATTCAGCACAGCAAATGGAAAAGGTTTTGTGGGATCCGGCTTCCAGGCTTCTCTCCATTTCTTATTATGAATTGGTATAAGACAGAACTAATTTAACCTTTTGCCAGTTAATGTGGGTTTTTTTTAAAGGTTTTTTTTCCATTTGGTGTTGTAAAAGCCTGGTATCTGGTAGTCCTTCCCTTGGAAAAATCGTAAATGATTTGGAATAAATGTAGCAATGACCACTTACCACAAAATGTGGCAACAGAATCTGAAATAAATAGATACATGTCCTTCTGGACCTGTTGGTGGCATCAGAAGAAAGGTCATGGGGTCACCAAAAGTGCCAGGTTTCATGCTCTCGCCCAGGGATTTGCAGACTGCGGGTCATGACAGGGGGCCTCTGAACCCCTGCTCTACCCAAAATGAGTGTTGTTACCAAATATCATGGCGATACACCAACTATGTATAGGCTGCCCCAGACTTAAATGCTGATAGACCAACATGGTGACACATGGGCCCTCACTTTCCAGTGGGGCACAAAGAGGAGCTTGGTTACCACTTTACGGCAAGGTTGACACATACAGAATTTGTTGGTTGGACTCCTAGCATTCCTATAATGGTTAGTCAGTCTGCTTCATGCACTAGCCAGACCCCTCCATCCCTACCTATGAATTATTTAAAAAAATGTAACAGAGCTTATTCCTATGAAAGGCATAGCTAATGAAGTCTGATATATGGATGGATTGATGACAAAATGTTGACAAAATGTACTTACTGTAAGTCGCTCTGCACAGAGGAAGGTGCTAAATAACATAATGTAATGCAGCGTACTGCTTTCTGCTGTAAGTAATATCTTTAGATGATGCCGACTCATTTGCATTTGTTCAGACAGATGTAAGAGTTTATTGCTTGCAGTGGTTATAGGGATTATCAAATGCAATGAGCTGTGGAACATTGTAGAAAACAAGTGTTTGCTTAAAGAGGCCATGCTCGAGCATGAGGAACTCAGTATAATCAGTCCTTTTCCCCTTGGATTCCCCTGGCCTTGTTCATTGCACCGCTCTCCCTAACAGCTCCCCTGCTTCACCCATCAAAATGTGCCACCTCAGGAAATACTGTAGATAAAATTACACAGCACGCAGTCAAGCTGAGAATGACTCCATCACCGTGGAGATTGTATTACAGGCCCTTTTGCAAAAATATGATTTCCCCCCCTTCCCAGAGTGAGTTTTGTGCAGTCATTTTCCCTCCATCTCATCACAAAAGAAGAGTTTAAAGGAAAAAAAATCTACCCCGGATGCTCTTCCACTGTCACATCTCATCAATCTGAGATGCTCGATGCATTCCAGGAGTTACTTTGTGTTGAAGCGTAGTAATTTACTCCTCTGTTTACCCACTTTCTCTCAACCTGCCTCGTCTAGCCTACTTTTGCTTTAGTTAGTTGTTTCCTGTGTTTCCCTGACTGCCTTTTGACAGCTCTACAGAAGAATATAGCTGGTGTTTCCTCCGTGATTTTTCATGCATCTGTGGTGCTTTTGAGCAACGCTGTTTGGGTCCAAGTTATGATTCAAGTTGAGGATCTGGTGCTAAAAATGATTTATAATATAGTATAATACAATCATTACTGTTAAAACACTTGACTGTACCTTTAACGTTAGATAATAGACACAATTACAGTGTTTATTTTAATTTACATTTTCTCTTGCAGTGGTAGTAATTTTCTTGCTGTGCTGGCACACTGCTACTATATGAATACAGAGGAAAAGCTGAGTGTAGCTATAGCATTATATCAGTAAGAGAGCAAGACTTTTTACAGTTGAGAACAATGCCATGATGTGCTGCACCCGTTTGTTCATATGACAAAAATAGACAAATGCATGCAGTCTCATGACTTCATTGCATTCTGGTCTATTGTCAGTGGAGACGTTGGTTTGTCTGTCTCTCCCACAGTGGACTTCTCCCTGTATGATTGTTGAATGCTGATGCAAAACAGCAGCTGTAGAAAGAAACTCACACCAAAACCTTATGTTTACCAATGCCATTTAACTGATGTTTTAGATTGCTAAAATGAAAATCACAGTCTATTGCAGCTGTTTGTTAATATGTTGACATGACATCACATTGTAACCATTTGGCCAAAAAATAGAAAAAATACACGTGTAATGGATAAAGTGGACCCACAAATGCAGTGTACATCACCAAGAACTGAAGAGAATTTGAAGTATTGTAGGGTGTCTTCCTTTTATTTCAGTGGTGGAAGAATGGCCATTTTGGCTGTGGTGTGGTGCCTGTGTGTGCTTCTCTTAGCCATGCTCTTTGTAGAGGAAGGGCAGGCCATCAGCTGAAATGAACAGAAAGGACCACCTGAAGTTTGCTTACACTCGCATTAGTGGCACGCTGCTGTTCGGTCCACGCTGTCTTGATGCATCCTTCCCTTGTTTTCCAAGGCTGATTATCTTTCTGCTTCCTCTCTCTGGCGTGAACAAATCGCTTTTATTACCCATGTAACAGACAGCTGAGTGAACCGACAGCATGATCAATGAGAGGAGCCATATTGTGCATGTTTTTTTTAATGGGATCTCTGGAAATCCTCAAGGTTACAGCAAGGTAGCAAGTGAAGACAGCATGCAGAGTTTCCCAGAGTTCCCACAGGTCACTGAATCTCTGGAGCAACATGGGATTTAGAGTTGAGGTGTATTCCAGATAGGGAAAATCAAGGAATTTGATAAATGTTGTGTGGAATTCAAGGGCTTTCAGGGAATTTTACCAAAGGGTCACTTTCTTTAACTGTAGTACAAAGTATTTTATATCATGTTTAATACATTCAGGGTGTTAGCTGGTGTTTTTCAGCCCAACTGTTGTGGAAACCAGACAGTTCACTCCTACAGAAAGGAAAAACATTAACAAACCAGGAAAGAATTAATTGTCTTTCAACATGGAACCACTTCAGTTGAGTTATATACAGGCATAGAAAAATCATGGAATCAAACAACGTGATTAGGGCCATGGTGGGAAACTGTGCTTTCCATTTATTGTACATCTGACCAACAAAGTAATACACATAAAGCAAAATTGAATGTCATTGTAGTGTTATATAGTGTGACAAAACAACACCCGAAATAACACTTTTATCTCATAAAGAATGCAAACAAAGTGTATTATGTCAATATAAACCGCAACAAGTGCTGGCATTCCTTTTTTGGGAAAATGAAACAGCTCTTTGCTTGTTATTTTCCTGTTTGAATGGGAAAGTAGATAGACAGCAGGTAGTGTAACCTTGCTCCAGGAAGAAACAGCCTGATAGTACATTCACCAATAATTGTAATTACCCAGAAAAAAAGGGCACTGGGACTTGATGTTTTTTTTTTTATATTGGCACAATTTGATTTGTTCACATTCATTTATATGCTTAAACTTTTATTTGCTGTGTTATGGAACTGAATTGAGACATAGAATTACAGTATTGTGGATTAACAGTCCAGGAGAGCGCAGTTTTAAGTCGCTCCATTATTAGCATAAAAAGCCAAATTAACTGGCCTCAGCAAGTGAGGCAGAAGGAGAGGTGAGGAAAAATACTGCAATGGAGACAACCACAGCAGCATTTATAGTTGCGATTGTAAAATATAGCACCTAACGGCTGGATTCCTTTATGCAAGTCATTTGCATAGTTATGTAATGAACACTTAACTGGCAAGGAACTTGACCCCTCCACTGTCTACTCACTAAACGTGTTTTATGCTCTATGAAACTGTAGCATGCAGCTTGTACAGAAGGTGGGGGGAGGGAGACGTAATCAGCAACAAAATTAATTTGTCCAGATATCAGATATGATTTCCTTATCTGACATAGCCTTTTGACATCAATATCAATTTACTTACATGTCGTAAATTATGGCAAATATTGGGCGGTGCATCCCCATGTTGATCTTGCGTGACAGGACTTATTCCTGTGTTCAATCACAGCGCTCAGGAGCTCATTAGAAAATCAATGAGGTATTCAGTGTGTACACTTACAGATTGATTTTACAGGCAGGATTTATATATCTGTCTGCCCTGTGTTTTGCGTGTGAACGTGTGCCGTGTATTTGTTTTAAGAGTGCTTTTTTTTATTATAACACACATCTCCTTTTCTTTTCAGAATCCAGAAAGAGTTAGCAGAGATAACCTTGGACCCACCGCCAAATTGCAGGTAGGAGCCTGTTGATTGTGTGTTTTGTAAGTGCTATTTGCTCTGACACCTGGGGCACTTTTGTGTGTGTGTGTGTGTGTGTGAGCTGTGTGAATGGATTGTGCCGGCTCAGTGAGTCAGATGAATTGCATACGTAGGTTATTGTGTTTCATTTCCAACGCTATTTGCTCTGCCCTAGGTGAGATGAATAGACCTTGTAAGCAGTCTGATGCATGAATCAGACTTAGAGTAAAAAAAAAAAAAAGACAGAGCGATTGACCTGATTGGCAGTGTTTACCATTGGGATCACTGTAGCAACAGTGCTATGTTTGCTCACGCTCCCAAAGGGTGGGAAAGGCACTCTGTGGCTAAACTGGTTTGCATGGTTTATTTTCCTCCGAGTCAAAGCGTGGTGAAGGAGGGTGGAAGGCAGAGATGCCATACACTCCTGCCAATCAAAATCTCTGGAGGAGCTTTCATTGTGTGGGTTTTCGTTGAGTCAGCATGTGTTATTCTGTGCAGATTGATGACGTTTGGGAATGTGAGGGTGGGGGTAAGGTGGTGTTTTCAAATCATGAGCAATATGGTGAACAAGTCACCTGAAGTCCTCTCATTTCCTTTAGAACTGGATGAATTTGGATTGACTTGTGGATGGTAAATAAGCTGAGAAAAATGATCGGTCATCAGATTTTATTCTTCCTATTTAGGGCTGCAACCAGTATATTTTCATTGTCGATTAATCTGTGAGTAATTTTATTAATTAATCAATTAATTTGTAAAATGTTAAAACTAATGACAGATGGCTATCACAAGTTACCTTATCCTTAAATTGCTTCCTGACCTGTGTTTGACCAGCAGCCAAAAAATGAATAAGATAGATGATCACAGTCATAACCGGTTAATCTTCTGTTGATTGTCTTATCAGTTAATCGACTAACTGCTTCAGCTCCATTCTCGTTTCCTCTCCAGTGTGGTTTTGTTTCATTCCTCCTGGAAAGTGTAAAATGGAGAAGTTCCCTACAACTTTTATTTGAAGGACTATCTCAAAGTCAGTAGTCGAAGAACTGTTGCATCCATTGTCATGGTCGATAATTTATTTTTTCTGTTTATTTTTGACTAATACTACACAAATACTGCCTATCTTCTGGCTATGTTAACATATAAAATAATATAACATTATGAAGGGCAGTAACAGAGTTGTGAAAAAGACATGATTTGCCTGTTTGAAAGTTTGTAGATGCCGTCCGAGCCTCTTGCGCCGCCCACAACCAGTCAGAACAGAGCAACACATCAACTAAGTTGTTTGCAGCACGAACATACAGTTATGTCTTTTTGCAGGTGAGGAATGACAGAAAATAAAATGTTTTTGTGAAGGGAATATTTGTCACAGTTGGATAGATTTCCCCCCGCATGTCGCAGTTTGTTTGTCGGCTCCCCAATCTCAAAGACAAGGCTAATCTGGATGAAGCAAGCCATTATGTTTCCTGACAAAAGGCCAAACAGCAGAGGGGAAAAAGAAATTTCATGGGCAGACATTTGTATAGAAAATGACATTTTTGTAGAGAGGAGGCTTGCTTGAAGGATGTCCATGCTGAATGGAGCCCTCGTGACGAATGCATTCAGCTCGGGCCGCAGTCGAAGTCCTCAGTCGTAAGTGAAAAATTAGGCTCAGACTGCTTGGGCGTATTTCAGCGCGCAGCAGAGATACAAGTCGACGGAGCTGCAGCGTACTTGAAATGCAGATTTCTGTATTCATACCCCCCTTGGGGTATTTGCTTCACTGTAACAGCGTCACCAATCCCCCCACAAGGCTGTCACATCCCCGGTGTTTGATTTAGCCTACATGTTCCATCGCAACAATCCCAATTCACTCTGTTCTTTTGTGTGATAAGAAAAGCACAATCGCACATTGTGAACATAAAATCTTCTTCTGCGATCAATTTGCCCCTAAACTGTACTGTACCTCCTCACACACAGTCTATTTTAACAAAAGGCTCCGTGTCTCCCAGCCTTTCTTCACCTACTAATTGATTTGACAGTGTTAAATAGGCTGTGTTCACAGAGGCTCGGTGAAAGACATCAGATGTGAGGGGTTATGAACGGACGCTGTGATGCAGCTCATTACTCTACAGGCTTCTGCCCCCCCTCCCCCCATCCGAATAAAGCACAGCTCATGATCACAGCGGCTCCTACAAACATCCTCTCTGGCTCGTTCTCCACATTCCCATCCTCAGTAGAAGGAGCAGTACTGTAATTTCCCCCTGGGAGACACCCAAAAAAAACACCTTTAACTTTTGTAATAGAATCGTGCCTTGTTTTAGACATACAGTAATTTGGCAATATTTTGAAAGGACTCGAGGATGTAGCGGATATTTGGAGGGATGTGTGGAGATATTTTTCATCATTCGTTTTAATCATCTTTGTCACCCAGCCAGAGAATAATTAATTGAATGTGACAAGCACTCTGGAAGGGTATGTAAATAGCCCCCACACCAGACACATTATATTACCCCGTTGCTCAGTCGGCCTCTTTTTTTTTTTTTTTTTTTGCTGTGTGTGTGTGTGTGTGTGTGTTTTCCTTAATTACCATATCCTTTCATGATAGTCCTGGCAGCGTTTTGATAAGAATCCCCCCATCGGCTGAGGGAAACAATGTGTGGATTCCAAGGGGGAATTGGCCACGCTCTCTCTCTCTCTCTCTCCCTCTCTCTGTCCGTCATTCATTCTTGCTTTCTCTCTTTCCCTTCCACTCTCTCCCTCTTTATCCCAGGGAGACTTTTAGAGGAATAACTTACAAATGAATACCAGTTAAGATCTCCAAAACATCAGAGCAGTACGGCAGAGGGACGTATTGGTGCAGAATGGGCTGATGCTGACTGAGAGATGACACGATTGACTTAAAAACACCTCAGTTTGCGTTAGCATTTGTCACACAGCAGGGATTCATTCAGTCTAGGTAACACTTTTAAAAAGGAAGATAGTCAGCACAGAGCAAGACATCACTATGGTACATTAGCCTAAAATGTTTCTGTCCAACTGTGGAGTGAATTTTAAGCGAACTCTTGAGGTGTGGCAAACAACAAAATGTAAATGAGAAGCGTTTCCATCATCTGGGTTTAGGCGAATGTGCAGGCCCTGTCAAAAAACCACATCCATGAGAAAAGTGGAAAGTCTTTGGAGAATTGATTAGTATTGGGCAAGTTGTTATTGTTCTTTAGTCAGCTAATGTTGGCCATATTTCATGCTTTCATTTGAAGAGGAAAACAACAAACTAGGGTTACACTGATACATCGAGCTGATATTTGCCCCCTTTGTAAATAATGGGTACCATCCAGTCAGTGTTGTCTCTTTTCAGATTCAGATTCCTCTCTGACCGCAGCTACATGAAAACAGCCTCTAAAAGCTGCAGTGAATTTATCACATTTTATTTTATTCGTTATATGTTATTTTATTGCTGGTGGAGTCAGACAGGGGTGATGTTTTTGCCCCATTCCATTTGTCCATTTGTTTGTTTCTTAGCAGAATAACTCAAAAAAAAAAAAAAAATGAACAGATTTGCATGAAACTTGGTGGAAAGGTTGATCATGTAGCCAGAAAGCACAGATTAGTTTTTCATGCTGATTGGCCTATTGGGGTTTGGCAGTGGGTGTGGTTTTTGGTGAATATCTAGCATGTGGGACTGGCATGTCTTGAGAGTTGCATAGTGTTGGCAGAAGTCTACTGAGAGCTTTCTAATTTAATTATTTATTCTTATAATTGTCTGCTTTTTAAAGGATAAAAAATAAACTGTTAATTTAAAGGTAGCAATGTGTTCCATAGCTTTCCTTCCCACTGATGTGGTAGGCCAGGTCACTCTGTCTTAAAGAGCTGCTATATTTAAAAGAAAGAAAGAAAAGAATCAGTTGAGTTTCAGTGGGGAGTTTTGCTGTCCTGTGATGTCAGTGAAGGAAATACTGAGTAATTTTTGGTGTGAAAATGGTCAAAATTAAAGATATTAAGTGTCAGAACAAAATATTGTCTACTCTCAACTTCAGATGGAAAAATATCAGTATCGGCTTTCCTCAGGGTCAAAGCCTAGGATCTGACTTGTAGATTTTCCAGCTCCCAGAGCCACTTTCGGTTGTTGTGCAGCAAGATGCATCATTCATCAGATCAGTAACACCAACACTACATCATTATTTATCCGCCAAATTTCTTTATCGACAAAAACATTTCCCCCTCAAGCAAGCAGAATAGCCTTTGTTTTCCTTTCTCATTTGTGATATTGTGAAAATTTTCTTTAAATTTTCCGTTCCCATTCAGCTTTTCTATTTCAGCACATCATGAATTGCATGAAATTACTTGGATGGAAACGCAGCTCATGAGGCCTTAGTCATGGTTTTCCAAAACACACATCTGGTGCCTGCAGCACATCAGTCTGGCTGGTGATCCTGTCTGTTTCCCTTGTCCCGGCCCAGGCCTGCAGAACAGGCCTTTTTTTAGGACAGCCGGACAGCTAAGTCAGACAGTTTCTGCATAGCTGCTTTTTAAAGATTAAGGCCAATCATAGACGGCTCTTGTTTTAATAAGAGGGATGGGAAATTTTTTTAACTGGTCTGGTGTAGATCCTCCTCATATCTCAACTCACAAGTCTGCAGGTTGTGAGAATATGATGGTCTCTGAGCAGCTGTTATTGTTATGAAGACTGCAATACATGAAAGTCATAAACAGGAGGTCTGTATCAGTATTATCAAGGGTTTAAAGCCTGCGCCAAAACTCCTCATACTGCCAGGAGTAGGATTAAAAGATGTCAATGAAAAGTACAGTATGAAATGCATTTCCTTTACTTTGCCCACAGTTACCTCAGAGTGATTGACAGCAGAAGAATTAGTGGCGTATGTTACCGACTCCTGTGCCGCGCTGCCTGTCAGCTCTTTTCCGACCATAGTAAACTAATATAAATGGAGCTTTTACAACAGAGACGATAAGCCCGTGAGCTGGCACATTGGAAATTTGAGAACCTATGGCAAAACAATTCATCCGTGGACTCTGACTACCAGACACCATTCAAAAGAACTTTGTTAAAAATGAAATGTCTTTTCTGGACTGGTGTTATTACCCACAAGGAAAGTGAGAAATGGATTAAATCAGCAACTTGAAGTGTAGGTATCACCATAATTGTTTTAATGGGCTGAGCATTGCAAACATTATTTTTCTCATAAAGGTTAGATTAGATTACATTCCTTTATTTAATCAGGTACTAAGAGGACACTTTTTCACAGGAGACATGAGAGCAAAACACATTCATCAAACTGACAAAGAAAACACAGTGGAATTTAGCCAGTCAGCAACATACAAGGACACATGTCATAGAAACATTAGAAATATTGTAGAAAATGAGATATCAGTGTGTAAAAATCACTGAGGGAGACAACAGATTCTGTTTTTAGTGGTTTGCAGTCTGGGGTATTTAAAAACTCCATAATACATGAAACAAAAGAAGCGAAAGTAAATACTCAAAAGTAGAGTCTGTAGATGAAAATGACCCAGTGAATTTCTACTCTCAATGTAGGAGATGACCAATGGAGTTTTTGATATGAAAGCAGATCACTTTGTCATGTGATTCTATGGGAGCTCCAGCTACATCCTCCCTGATACCAGACAGGTGCTACAAGCTGTAGCTGCATTTGTAATGCTGCTGGGAGACAAAAGCGAGGAGGTTCACTTTATTAGGAAACATCGTGCCGGCTGGTGGCTCAGCAGCTGTTCAGCCGGCATCTCACTGTGCAGGCAAAAAGCTGCATATATCCATGCAAGAACAGAGACACTGAAAAGGTAGGGTGGAGTGATATGATCAAAAATCATCACCATGAAGCCTTTCATAACCGTTAACAATGATCATGGTGCACAAATTATTATTTTATTTTGATTAAAAGCTACTTATTGATTCGGAGTGAAAGCAGAACAAAATGCAAGAGTATTTGTATTTATGTTCTTTATTGCTAATGATGCTACATGCATCATGTTAAAACACTAAAATTTGCTGTATTGCTAGAGAACACTGAAACATTGTTGTTTTCTCTATCATTAGTGTTTTGAGTGTTTCTGTCTCCCGCATGTTGTTTTTAAATGTTGTTTTTATACTGTGTCCTTACTGGGAGCTGTTAACAACCGCAGTTTCCTTCACGATCAATAAAGTGAATCTAATGTAATCTAATCGAAAATGGTTATTTTGGCTGATCAAGCTGGCACTGTTAATCATTTCCACTGTCATCTCATTTGTTAACAGCGATTACAGCGAAGTGTCATGCTCAGTTTGGTGTTCAGAATACAACATGTGACACCTTTACAATAGAACAGTCCTATAGGCCTTCTTTCCATGCCAAGCTTCTTGTCTGGCTCTGCTGGTTGGTAGTATTTACAACATGCTACAGTGTTGGTGATGACTTTGTGGCTCTGTGTTTTCTTGATTCTGGGGCACAGTGCTGGTGCTGTGGTTGACTGCTGAGAAATAAGATTAGTCACACAGTAGTTCACTGGTTATGGAGGTGGCCTCGATAAAGCCTCTACATGCTCTAAAGGATGGTACCGATTCCATCTGTCCTGATGAAACAAGTTTGTAGTATCACCGTACTTGCTGGCACAGATCTTCAGTAGTGTATGCACGTGTCTATTTGTAGGAAATATTTAAGCAGGCAAAATATTTCCGCACCACTCAAGTCTTATCAGTGATTATCTTTATTTGAGCATAATGTTGCACTGCTGGGGATGTGTTTTTCTTTACTGCTGTTCATCTTCTTTACTCACCTGTGTGAGAAGCCAAAGCAGTAGCTGGTGATGCTGTGGTGGCTGTGTACACTTTACTGTGAAACCTCATTTGTCTAATAGGTAGCTTTGCTCTTACCACGTCACATTTGTTTGCCTGTTATCAAAGCCGGAAAAAGACATTATTGACTCGTTCAAAGCATTTTTATATTTGTATCGAGGATAATTACCCACTAAGTGAAAGATTTAGTTAGCTTTGTGGGACAAACCTTAGACCTTCTTGCGTCTCGTGTGTAAAGAAGTGATTTCCTCGGAAAAGAGACTTCCTGAGGAGAAAGCTTTTTGTGTTGTGAGGAACTAATTAAAAAGTCATAATATGCTGTTATACTTAATTCCCCAGTTCAGGATTTTTTTTGGAGTGTCTCATTTATACCTGCTAATGAGTTAATGCTCTGTTCAAGTGTTGAGATCTGTGATGTGCTACCAAGTGCTGCCATTGAAGTGCCACCCTGCTGACAGAAAATGAATTGAACTTATTTCAAAAAGCTGATGCCATGAACAGTATCTCACAGGGGAAAGAACGTAATCTGTTGCATTGCACTGTTGGACGTTTGTTCATCATGTAAAGCAAAGTGATTGTTTTAGAAGCAGTATTGAGAAGCGGTTTGAAGTGTCAGAACTGTCAGCGATACCCTGCTGAATACATAACACATTATCACACCAACAAAACCTGGGCTTAAAGGGTTCTAGCATTTTAAAAAAACGGACATTATTTCACCCCCAGTTGATGTATTGACGTGTAGCAGAATTTTTCAATCCTGAAATGACGTGAAAAATCACCGTCGCGGTGGTGGCACTGGAAGTGCAGAAGTTACCAGATATTTGCAGATGACAGGAAAAATACAGTTATAAACAGTAATCTGAGCAAAACTGCTCATTTTGTATGCCATTTTAGTTTTGGAAAATAACACTGGTAAAGTGATGTTAAACCTTCTTTAATTGGATCAAGGTGTTTATTTTTTGAAGAATGTTTGCCAGGGGAAAGTCCACCTCAGTGGGAGGAGGCTAATGGGTAGCATTTGGAGTAGTAACAATGACAGGAAGATAGCACCACTGCTGTCCTACAGAACAGCTAGTGGGGAAGTGAAATCATTTTTGAAAAAGGGATGAACTATCCCTTTAACCAGCTGCAGCTGTGTGTGTTCAACTCTACTGTTATTGACTGCCGATTAAGTGCTACATAAAAGCAACCACTGGTGCTGTACATCCCATTTAGTTGGTGAATGCATGCCCGCAAAGGTCCTGGCTCACATCTAGGCTTTAGAAGCTATGAGCTACAGTAAATGTCAGTGTCATCAGCTGAGTCCATGTAAAATGGAATATATCTCACTTCAGTGGGGCAGAAGCTAAAGTGAGATGGACTCAGGAAATAGCCTTAATTCTCATACTCCATGTCGAGTACATTATTTTTTTCCTCCGTAAAGCAATGCATGCAGTTCCACCCTAAACGTCTGAAAAGGGTTAGAGAGTGCAATTTTATGCCTTTCAAGCTGCAGAAGCCTTGAAAGTGTAACTATTTCATTTTTATTTAAAGTGTAGAATCAAATTGATATACACACGAGATAATGCACTGAAGTACATGTATATTTATCATATCGCAACCTGGGTACTCATTCCAGCGAATCCATCTTGGATTATCCATGTGGTTTTATGACTGATGAAACATTTATTACAGTAAATGGCTGCTTAGGTCAACTTTGTTCTCTCATAAAGGATTCGTGCAAGCTGCTGAAATTGTGATCTGTCAAATCACTCCAGATTTGTGCAGTGATGCTTGCAGTATGCGGAGGATCCCGGGGGATTTGGGGGAGAAAAAAAGGAGTTGAAAAATCTGTTTTCCTTTCGTTTGTTGATTGTCGGAGAGGAGAAATCGGGGATGAGAAGGGAAGTATAGCTGGGAGTGAAGGGGAGAGAGTTACCCATCTGCTTCACAGAGGAAGGAGAGGAGGCCCTTAAAGATTTCTTGCAGCCACCATGCTGGGAGCTGACAGTATGGATATAATTATTCACCGTCTCAATAGCTGACCCAGCTCTCCTACTGTTTTTACTTTGAAACCCTCTCTCTTTTTTCTTTTTTTTTTTTACATACCCACTTCTGCTCTCAATTTGTTTACACCAGGAGACAAGGTGATTGTGGTCTCTCTCCTATCTCTCTGTTTCATTTCTGTTTTCTTACCACATATTTTATCTGCCTCTCATCTGTTAGAGGTAGACCGTCATGGGGTTTTGCATGCCAGCACAGATCCCAATATTTTTTTAATCAAAGCTGATGAAAGCTTATTTGTGTTAGGGATGGAACGGCATAGTTTTTTGAAGCCGATACCGATATCTGATACCGATAAGTATAAATAACTGCAAATACAAGTGCAATACAGGTTCAGCTTTTTAGACAGCCCCATCTTCAGGTAATTAAGAATTTTGCAAACAAAACATGTTAGTTTTGTTCTGTGGCAAATTTTACTGTTGCACTGACACTTTTAGAAAAAAAAATCACAAAAATGCCAAATTTGACAATAAGCCAAAGAACAGCAGTAAAAGTACATTTCAGACTGCCTTTGATATGTTGCTTTTTAAAGCTGATTACAGCCAATACCATTGCTGACGTATGGGTCCATCCCTAATTTGGGCGAATATTTTTATTTTTATGTAAATCTGTCCATTTTCAGGCTGAAGAAGTATTTCGTACTCGGAGTATATTCTTGTTGGAGTAGAAAGCCCTCTTAACGCATTTAGACCATCATGAGACTCTAAAACGCTGCATGAAATTCTTTTAGATGGATTAGTTGCAGGATCAACTACCCTATCTCTTGCATGGATTAGGAAACTATTACTGCTTCTAAATGAAAAATGTATCTCAAAAACATTTGCTGAAGAATCAAACTGATTAATAAAACATGCAAAGCAAATCAAATTATGTTGCATATTTGCAGGGTGTCAAGTCATACCCAGATTTTTGTAGTAATATATCTAAATTCAACAAATAACAAATGTGTTCTGTGGTAACTGTGGCCAGATAGGCACCTGGATTGACTGACTGGCCGATATCTGATTCTCAATTAAAGCTTAATATCAGCTTTACATAATTTTGGTTCCAACCTGGTGTACCTTATTCTTTTGGCTGCTTCAGTTTCTCCATCCCTGTTTCCTCTCTTCTCATTGCCTCCCCTCTCCTCTGCAGTTTGCTACAGCCGACTAAGCCCATCTCTGCAGAGGTATGTGTGTGTGTGTGTGTGTGTGTGTGTGTGTGTGTGGGAATGAGGTCATCGGTGTTGGTATATCAGACATGCACATCATATCCCTGTGTTGGAAGAATGATTAGCCTCTCATTAGATATGCTATCCTGCACTGAAGATGAAGCGCTGCGGTATCCTCCTACTGCGCTGCTCTCTCCCTTAGAGAAATGCAAATGAATACATACTGTATCTAATGTATGCTACCACACACACTATTGCACAATTTGGATAAAAAGCACAACTGCACTCTGACACATACACGCAAGTAACCACTTCCTCTCCTTCGCTCAAAGAGGAAGCCTTATTGACATCAGATACACAGAAACACACACCTTCACTTCCGCAGCTTTACCCATCAGGGCTACACTGACAATTAAAGGCCAATGCCCAGATGACATTGGCCTTTAATTAAAGGGATGATGGAGGGATGTAATAAAATGTTTGAGTTTAAGGAGCATAATCCATTCCAGCAGGGTCGAGTGGGCTTTAGTTCCCCCTGTAGGGTAACAGTATTGTCTGGACTCTGGAAAGACCAACCAGCTGTGCAGCAAAGTGAAAATATCCCACTTGTTGAAGTTTCACTTAAAATTTCAAGTAAGTCATATCATATATTGTAGAAATATCTGGCATAAGTGTTGAGGTATGAAATTTTGTCCATATCGCGCAGCCCTACTGTAGAGCTCACTTCCACTTTGAGGGCTTGTAGTAGAAGAGTTCATGTGAGAAATTTCAAAACTGATGCTATTACTATCTAGTTCCATCTAAGATTGAAGCACTTTGCTTGCCCGCATGTCGTCTGATAGAACATTAGCTTGGTAAAATAATCCCGGGTAAAATATTGGATTTACATCCAGGAACAGCACAAAGTCAGCAGCTGTGCAAACGGGCTCACAGTTCCTCTCTACTGTGTGTTGAGGCTGGCACATGATAACAGGTGCAGCTGAAGAGTCTATCAAAGTGGAGGAAAACTGAGGTTGTGTTCTGATTGGATCTCTCCTTTCCACGTTAATCTCCTATAAAGCCACTGTTTTACACCCTACTGCCCATACAGACAACCACACACACATACTGTGGGAATGTTTCTACTAATGTGTGCAGTTGACTCTGGTTGAAGGAGTAATGCTTTCTCATTGCTTTACAGCAACTGTCCTGTTGCCCTGAAAGGACTATGCCAGTGATTTTGAACATTTGCAAATCATGCAGGGGCACTGAAGATTTCACACATGTAATCAAAATCCCTTGATTTTCACATGAGAATTTTTGACTGAAAGAGCCACCTTTTAATGCTCTGTTTCTGTGTCTAACAAAGTTGTCACCATTCATAAACCACAGAACTGATTGTTGGCTGTGTAAAGCAAACGTTTCCTCAGGTATAGGCCACTTCCCCTTGCCCAATTTCAAGTCATCAAAACCCAACAGTGCTGCTGCTTTTAGGAAAACTAATGTGGAGGACTTTATTACAGTGATGGAATACTGGTGTGAAGAAAGTGTGAGTTCTCTGAGAGTTCATTTTCATATCGTAGTGGAATGAATGGAAACCTGTGCCTGGAGAAAAGGGAGGAAAAATGATATTGCAGCTCTGAAATATGACTGCTTGCTTTGGGAAGAGATTAGCAGAAATGTTAAGTAAATACATTTTGTAGATATTACACTAAACATGCAAAAGCACTGCTATTATCCTTTAAGCAAGGCACGGAATGCCCCAACTGCTCCAGTGGAGCTGCTCAGTTTCCAGCACTAGACGACTGAGGTTGTTCTTGGCAGCTCCAGTTGTGAATAATTGTGTCAACACTGAAGAAGGATGCAGCTGGGAAAAAATGGAGCTCAGTCAACTTAAATAAAGGTCAAACGTTGAGTTTTCCAGCAAAAGCAAAACAACAACAACAACAACAACAACAATAATAATAATAATTATAACTTGCATGTCCCATTCACACCTGACTCGATCTGTTGAGCCTAACTGAGAGAACATGTTCATGTCAGTGTCCTGTGTTCCGGAGAAGCAGTGTTTAAGCGAGTTTATTGTTGAGCCATGTCTCTGTAATATCACCTCTTCTTGCAGGCTGTTTAGTAGCCAATCTCCCCTGTCATCACAGCGATAAAGCCTACAGCTGACAGAAACAGTCCTGGGTGTCTCTTTATCTGCCTGTGTTGTTACAGCTTAACTGAACCAACCAGTTGTGAGAGAGGCAAGATAAGAGGCGTGCTGTATGGCAATGACAGCAACGATCATGCAGTGATGTTGATAGGTTTTCAATGCAGTAAGTTCCCAGGACCCACAGGTGGTCATTTGAGTGGGTCCCAGGGAACTTGAATAGTATTGAACAGTAATAAAATTTGTGTTTTTGGAAAACTGTGGTATTAAATTTCTGTTTGATGTTACATGGTTATAATTGGGGTTATATTCATGTATGTGTTGAAAATGTAGCTGAAAATTAAACAGATAAAATCCCAAATCTGAAAACTGAATGTCACATCATTACGATATACTAGTTAACATCACTGACATGACAGTATGACACAGTTCTTTTCTTTCTTTCTATACTTAAAGCATGGATTTGTTGTTCACAATGTAGCATTTTCAAGGAAAAAATAGGGTGGGTCCCCTGGATGCGTCAGTTGTGTGTTTACTGTGTCCTTGTAAAGAGCGATACAGGACACATACCTAGCAATATCACTGATCATACACACATGAGGCTAAGACTGCCACAGAAGTGCATGGCCTCAGGAAAACCTCTGCAGAAACAGCACACAGTCTGTGGTAATGTTACCTACAGTCTGCTTTCTCTCTTACGTCATGTCAAAGGTCCATTATTGACTTTCTAAAGACAGATGCATGCAACTTTGGGTTTGTCTCCTACAGCAACGGCATTTGGAGGTACTTTTCCACCAAGCTCTTATCAGGATTTCGGTGCTTAGGCAGAAGAGATTTCATAAACATGCATGTTCAGTTTGTTTTCAAGGTGTAGGAAGTAAGATTTTCACAACCTCATAGTAGGAAATGACCATAATGACTAAGAGTGTAGGAAAAAATTGACACAATATCATATTGCAACACTTCTGCAACCCAATCATTGATACAGCAAAGCTGAAAATCAATTCTTTGTTTGTCACTCCAGAAAGGTTGTAAAAACTGCATGGGTCGCCTTCATGAGACAGAGCTACCGAGCAACTCAGAAAGAGCTAAACACATCACCAAATCGATCAGTGTTCATCCACAAGGACCTGCATCCATACAGCATGCGTGAGAGCAAAGGATTTTGTTACATGGCTAAAACTGTGGAATCACATTATTGCATTCCTTCACGTCGCTTTTTTGCAGATACAGCTATACCAAATCTGTCCAGAGAGGGGAACAGAATTATTACAATGCTTACATATAGTAGGGCTAATCGAGGGTCATTTTTTCCTCTTTTGTGACCAAATTATTGAAACTGCTACTGGATAAGCAGTCATGCTCTTCAAAGCCTGAGGCATTACCATGGTCCAAACACAACTTTGAGTTAAAACAGTGCACCTTTTGTCTCTTATTTTGAGGTGTAAATTTGACGCTTATGATTTCAATTATAATTTTCATTTTACATAAAGATTTTTCATTTTACTTAAAATAAATGTGATTTATTGTATTAACTGAATTATAAATCACCCTGTATCGTGATAACATAATATTGTGAGGGCTCAGGTGATTACCATCCCTAATAGCAACCATTATGGCCATGGGGGCTTGATAGGGTTTCTTCACTCTCTGCCTAATTAGCAAGCTTACTCCTATCTATTATGAAAATGTGACTTTTACAAACAGCTGTCCAATGCAAACTTGTTAGAATGAGGCTTGTTAACAGAGACAAATGTTTGTCTGAAATCCTAAGCAGCGAATTAATTTTGAAATCTGAATATGAATCACTCATCATCTTTTTCGTCCGTTCCCTCGGTGATCACACCGCTCCCACTTGTTTCTCTCTATTTATTTTCTATTTCTCATATCCAGCCAATGGTTGTCTAAACTGCAGTGTCGCTGAATCAATAGCACTGCACCCACAGACTCCGCTGTAGAATCCACTTCACAGCCTTCTTAAAATCAGCCTTTAACACGTTTCAGTCAGCAGACAACACCGAGGCAGCCGTGGGAATGATGTATTTTTTATTACTCAGGGATTGTGCTCCAAATCATCGACTCTCTTTGCCTCTTAGGCAGCTCTGATCCCTCTTAAAGATCTTAACCACCTATCAGAAGGATATCTCTAGCTCTTTACCACAAAAGAGTGTTTCTTATTCACTCAGCTGCCTTGGCTGTCCTCGTGGCTCATGTTTGCCCTTGATAAGATTAATTAACTGCTCACTGCAACGATATTCTGCATTTCAAGGTGCTATGGTGAGCCTAGGTCACCTATACGCCAGCTGCAGTGCTATGGAGCCTGTGGGAGCCATTCACAAGACTGGTCTTCCCATTTGATACCAGTCACTGCACTGGCAAGGTCTCCAGCTACCATTAATCAAAGTGTGTGTTACTTGGGAGACCACAGCGGAAAGTGCCAGATTCCCCATACCTCGCGGGATCATCCTCCGCACAGTAAATCTCTGTTTAATTGTCTCCATGCATGCCTTGGTTGGTTTTCCAGCTGACGTGGCTGCACTAGCTAAGGATCCATGCCTGCTGTTGAATTCTTAATGTGCCCTTTTGTGGTGTGCTTCCAGCAGCTATCGCCTTTAAACCTTGGGCCTTAATGGGGGGTGTCTCTCCTTTTATCTCTAAGGCAGTTTGGCAGGAAAAAACGCATTAATGCTGTTTTAAGAACGGCTAATGGATGGGCGTATATCATCAGTGGTGGATGAATAGATGGATCCCTCGCTGGTCAGCTTCTTTCCCCGAGTCTCTGAGGTGCTGTAAGGAGAAGTAACCCACTCCCTGCAGGAGTGGAGGGCCTAGCCCCAAATCGAGGGCTTATGTGTGGGTAAACAGTGAAATCTTGGCATCGGGACAAATAGTTCCAATGCAAAGCAAGGCTGCAGCGAGATTCCATTACCGTTTTGGCAGCGAGCGCGGCGCAGACACCCAGGCCGAGCCCCCGGCCTCAGCAGCCGCCACACAAAGACAGGATATCAGCTTCCTGCCAGGGCTTTGATTTTATTTCAGGTGGCGAATCCCCAGCAGCTGGCACTGAGGGGTGATCTGCAAGATCGAGTACGGTGGACAGAGAGAGAAGGGAGCACTTTTCAGCCATTACCAACTGCGCTCAGACACACTGACGTGATGAGCTATGGAGCTGTGGGGTGGCTTTTGGATTTTGTGGTCATGATGTAACACGTGTCCTTGTATTGATAAATCGGAGCGCACACAAGATAATATTTTCCTCATTTTGGTTATTTTTTGTCCTCTATTCATTATTTTGTGTGCACAGTTTTCATAATGCAGGCAAACAATTTCAGTTCAAGCCCACAACAGAATAAACTGTACCTTTTTTCAAAGCTTGTCCTCGATTGAGGACAGGCTTTCAGACTGCTTTTGCCCCTTTGCCATTATTTATTGAATTTAGTTGATTACATAAATTTACTTAATTTAATTAGCCTGATATTTTGGTACACAATGATACATTTAAAATGAGCTTGTGGGCTGAAGTCCACCTGAATGGCAGGAAACTAACAGCATTTTGATCATCCAGCCAGTATCCAGCACTCAGTAATAATGAGAGGAAGATAGCACCACTACTGTCCTACATGACAGCTGGGAGGGAAGTGAAATAATATCACATTTTTCAGAATGGGTGAACTGTCCCTTTAATGGTGATGCCGCCAGTGGGACAGTGTCACAAAACCGTGTCATATTCCTTTCATAATTTGTTCCCACACAATACATTTTTCCTGGCGGGTGGCGACTCCAAGGCTCCGTTAGCTGCCACAGGAGGAAGGGCACGCTGAGCTGGAGATGCACTGAATGTTGCTGGCTGTGAGTGATCGCAGTTTGTGGGAGCGCATCTCAATAGAAGAGTGACGTAAAATCAATACTCAGAGTGCAGCCTAATCAATGTTGCCATGATCACTATGGGGAAGGCACTGAGAGATTGTTTTATTTGGTTAGCCTGGGAGGTCACCGCCATCGTCTTTTGATACACCAATGCCCCATTTATTCCCAGTTTTGTTATACTGCTCATTTTTCCTTGAACTATTACTGCAATTCTGACAGCCCTGTATTTTCCTCACTCTGACTGGTTTATTTTTTCAGTCGCTAGGGGATTATCATCAGTCATTTCATTTTGTCCCCATTGAGAGTGTGTTCATTTCTGCGAGAGTGACCAGGCAATCAGCCCTGCATAAGATAATGAGGGAACAGTTAACGAGTACCTCAGGACATTCGCTCACAATAGCAAGCTGAGTCGGCAAGTCTTTGTGACCTTGTTGTGTTTGTGTGTGTGTGTGCGTGTGTGTGTCTGCCCCTTGAGGACCATGTGATGGCAGGGCTTCATGGCTCTGCAGTGATAGGAGGCCACAGGGACAGGCACACAAATATTACACAAATGCTCTTATACTTTATCCTGCAATTCATCCTGTATTAAAAATAATATAATAAGAATAATAAATGCATGACAAAAAAACAGAAAATGATGTTTGTAGCACTCTGAGGTGGGACTCCTAAGGTATCAAGTGCACTGTAAGCACATGATGATTAATGATAATGCACTAGAAGTAAACATTGGCTTGGGTATGGTTACACAATTTGAGCGTAAGAGGCTGCTGCTGGGTGACTTATGCAGCACAAAATGCACACTGGTGCCAGATCTTATGTCTTATTTGAGCATAAAGAGCAACCTGCATTTGTCTCCAATGGGTCCTCTGTCATAGCTCCCCTACTCTGTGACTTTTCCATGATTATTTTAAGTGCAAGCGCTGTCACCTCAGGCACTGTCTCAACATTTTCAGTAAAAGCATTTATTGCTTGTAGCATGAAGTTTGAAAGATAGAGGTAAAAAAAAAAAAAAAAAAAAAGTCCCGGGG
>OMLB01012394.1:0-11774 GCA_900302555.1 Myripristis jacobus | reverse complement strand
TAACAACAACCCTCCGTTCTGTTACCAGTGCAGAATTTCATGCCCTCAGTTTTTTGAAGAGGATGAAAGAACTTTGACATTAGACATTTTACAGAAGATGAAAGAGGCCTTTAAGATTAAAGAGTGTTTTTTTTCTGAGATGCTGGCACCAATCTGATCTTTATGACCACAATTGAGGCAAAAGGGAGTGACCTAAAATTCTCCCAGGGACGTGCTTTTCCTTCATAACCCGTCATTGTTGGGGAGCTCATCCCACACTGCAGCCCAGTTTCATTCAGGTTGTGCAGGAATGAGCATGTGCTGTACCAAAATAACATCAATTTGATTTGAAAATCAGATTACATCATGGCTGCACCAAACTTTAAAACTGGTTTAAAATGAGGAAGGATTCAATTTAAACTTCTCTTTAAACCTCTGTTTAGTTTTTACTCTTTTACCAATATTGCATTTAATCTTCTTGCACCAAACCTTTACTCTCCAATTTAAACTGTGGTATTCAACACTTGAGGAGGATCAACCTTTAACCCTTTGAGCAAATGCACTTGATTTCTTTCAAAAACATTGGGGAAAAAGACTAATTAGCAACTAAGGACCTAGAAATTAGTAAGACCTTACAAGACAATTACCAGAAAATGATTAGAAAATTTGTTAAAAACATTTTAAAAACTACAAAACAGAAATTACCAGAAAATGTGTACAACAATCCTAGAAAATTAGGTCAAAAAATGTTTTAAAAAAGAAAAGAAAATTACAAATGAGTAACATATGTGAGAAAATTAGACTTATTAGTGTTATGTTATATATAGCTATAGTTGTAGTTAGTTGTTATGTAGTAATTAAAGGTCAAATCAGTGGTGCTGGATCATTGTCAGAGTCCTTATGCTTAAATGATTGTGAAACTGCTAAACCACTAAGCTTGGATTTATTTAACGAGGATTAGTTTTTAATTGTGCAACAGAGTTCTGCTTAAAATGAGTAAATCTGGATCTCATCATTTTAAACCAAGTTTTGCTAAACTCTGATTAGAACGCACGTTAGATCAAATGAATCCTTATTGGTGTAACCCAGCCTAAGTCTTTTTGGTGAAACATAGTCAGGAACTATGCACAGAGAATGGAAAGCTGCCTTGTAGTTTGAGTCTGAATGACAAGTCGCATTTCTCTAATACTCTCAATACTTCATACCACCAACTACATTTTTGTATGTATAGTGCATATAAATGATTTGAAAAGTTGTATGAATACTTTGTTGCCCATTCAGAGGCTGCTACAGGGTGCAGGGAGTGTTTTCTGTTTCCGAATCTTAGATCAGATCAATTACAAAGGGGAGAGAGAGAGGTGAGGTGGATTAGCCTAGGCTTACAGCTGAAGCAGTTTGTGCTTGCAGTTAGTGATGAAGGGGATTTTTGCCTGTGCACTCCTCCCTTTCAAGGGTTTGTTTGCACCTCATCTCGATTTGCATAGTGAATAAGAGGAAGCGTTTAGCGCTCTTATGGTGCCTTCCATTTGAACTAGGAATTTTCCGATTTCCCAGTCGGAATTTTCAACTGGAATGCCCTGTGTAGTCAGAAATCCAACTCGCAAGAACCTCACCAACCCCGACCTCAAAATCCAAGATGGCTGCTCTGGGTATCAACAGGAGTGAAAGCTGTAGTGATATATTGTTAATTAGTGCCTCTGCCTTATCTGTGTCTCATTAAATGAGTCTTACACACAGTCGTGTCCACCTTCTGTCTGTGTTGCTACAGTCTATGTATGTGCAAATCAACTGGTATTGCTAACAGCAGTTAACGATGGCTAGCCTTTCAAATCTTGGTTTTCCGACTTGTTATACTGGAATGCCGTCAAATTGGGTGTGATGTCATTCCCAGCTCTAACGGCTGACTTCTGAGTTAAATGGAATGCAGCATTAGCTCATTCAACTAAGATGCAAAAAAAGCTCTGATTGCCCCCCACAACACAGTCTTTGTGAATCCAGACTTTGGTTCTTCTAAAGGAACAGCCTGGCATCTGCAGTGAGAGATTTTCTTTTCACTTGGAAGCAGTAGGCCTTTTTTTTTTTTTTTTTTTTTGCATCTGCGCCATTCATTTGTTCGGCTCTGTGCGGAAACCAGGTGGATGTCCAAGGCCAGATCCACATGTGTGAAAATGTCCAAGGACTGTTCAGATTTCCACCCCCTTTCATCTTTCTCCACAGTGACTCGATAAGATTGGTGTGTCTGCCTGCAGTAGATATACACTCCATCAGAGAGAAGGCCAGCCAGTCAGAAAAATGATTCAGTCCGATTGATCGCTTTGTTGCAGGATGTCAAGTGAATTGATGTCATCTCAAGAACATAGCTGGCGCACAAACACGAGGTAGAGACCTGCAATGAAATGCAATTAGCCCAGTGACAATAGGATTCACTCTGAGCCCCAACATTTGCATGGCTTTGCAAAGGCTATTACAGCAATTTAGAGGGAAATGGGCTGTAATCCAATTAAATCTTAGTGTTTGCATTTGAGAGAAGAAAAGGTTTTAGGGATGTATTTAGGGTTGTAGGGATTTTTTAGGTCATCCATTATAGAAGGGTAATTTTGTGCTATTCTATTAAAGCAGTGCTTTTCCAGTTAGATCTCATTAATTTGCGTTATTTTGGGATGAAGTGTTGTAAGTTACCTTTTTTCTCTCTTCAACCTGCCTCATCTTCTATTTCAGTTAATGATTTCCTACATTTCCCGAGTGCCTTTCAACAGCCCTCAGAGAGAAGGGGAATGAAGTTGTTGCATCCAATCGAAGGTGGCATATTGGCATTTAAATAGCTTATTAGTATGATCATTCAGCTGTGTGTTCTATGTGTAGTTGGAGGGAGCAATATTAGGCAGATTTTGGTTTATTTAAGCTACTGTCAGTGAACAAATTAGTCTGTCTGCTTCTTCTATGATTGATTTCTCACTGTAATTGTTGAACAAGAATAAGAAAAAAATACTCCACCATATACCAAAACGGTCCCAGAAGTGCAGCATACATCACCAGTAGCAATTTTTAACAGTGAAGTGTTTTTTTGTGGATTTTTACTTGTGTTTATTATGGACAGCCTCTGCGCTAAGCAAGACTTGAATGACTCTATTCTTCTCTCCCCTCTCCTTCTCCTTTCTTGGTCTCGGCGGTGTTTTATTGCTTGTTACTTTTCACAGCTAGTCGAAGAGGGTTAATGAATTACTGTTTCTGCACCATAATGGCAGCCATTAATGGTTACAGCAATGTTGAAGGTTATCATAAACACATTTGCTTCCCTTTAGTGCCTGAATATGTGAAAAGATGAGGGAGAAATGACTCATGTCCAACCTTATCATTTGCCTAAATCATCGCAGTGGATGCAAGGTAACTGGCTGCATGGGATACATCTGCTGACTATTTATTGAAAAGCCTCAGGAAGTTATTCTAGGAGTCTACATAGTGATGCTGTGAAAAGGAAAACAAAAATTGAAATATATGAAGGATTCATGTATTGCGGTTTGAAGGGACCCCAGCAGCACACAACTGTTTGAATTGATTTGTTCTAGGAACAGGCCAATTTATTTGAATGTTGATAATTATTTCTGATATTGACCTTGTATTAAAAATGAGGTCTGATACATTCAGTGCTGACCCTTGTGTGCCATTTCCAAAAGGTATCAGTCAGTACTACACTGGTTGTCTGTGGGAAGCTGGAATCTGAATTACAGTAATTCTAATGTGACATTTTGATCAGAGTCCACACATGTGTGCCTCATAATTATCATCATCATTTCATCTTCTCCGCTTTGACAAAATTATAATTCTGGGGGAAACACTCAAAGCCTGCAATTATTGGGATTGTTTGGTATGGAAATGTTTGAAAAGGTTGAAGCATTTTTAATACAGGCAAACAATAAGTGTTCACAGCTTCAGCATCAGTTCAAAAATGCCTCCAGAAATGCATATCAGTTAAATCCTAATTTGTCCTTTAGTTTTTATATTAAACATGTTATGTTAAACAGCACAGCAGAGTAATACTCTGGTGTTATTCCTGTGTTGTTGACTTGCCATCATGCTTAAAGCTCCATACCAGCGATTCTGGATGTTTAATGTAACATCTACCAAATATATAAACTTCACATTTCTACTAATCTTTTCCCAAAGCAAGCAGTTGTATTTTTGATACAATTTTCCTACCTTTTTTCCAGCCATTGATTTCCATTCATTCCACTACGATATTAAAATGAACTTTCAGAGACTTCAAACTTTCTTCAAACTTGTATTCTATCACTGTAATAAAGTCGTCCACATTAGTTTTCCTAAAAGCAGCAGCACTGTTGTGTTTTGATGACTTGAAATTGGGCAGAGGGAAGTGGTCTGTCCTTTGGAAAATAGTCCCTGGGAGCCACTGAAGAAGAACATTACAAGTTGGCCGTTTCAACCAAAAACTCTAATTTGAAAATGGAAGAATTTCAATTGATTGGCACTTGGGAAATGTAAGAAATAATTTGAAATCTTTAGTACCCCCTGTATAATTTGCAAAATGGTTTGTTGCAAAGTGAAATGTGGGTAAATTGTAGTAAATGGGGCAAGCATTCAAAATCACTGGTATGATCCTTCAAGTCACTGTCACTGAGCTGTAATTATGTTAGAGACTTAAAGCGGGCCTGGATCAGCCTGTTGTAGGATACTCAGGCTGTCGTGTTTGACTCAGAGGCGAGATGAGAGAGGAAGTGAGTTAAGGACGACGATGAGCTTTTCCCATGACTGCACTGTCAGTGCTCACCATCAAAGCAAATCACACACAAAGCCAGAACGGCCCAACTGCAGTATATTCATGCAAATCCCTGTTCCTGTTGGAGGCATCATTAGAGCGAGCGTGCAGGGAATGAACTACATCTTCTGCTGCCTGTGCACCATTTCTGAAGTAAACATCTCAATTTCTTTCCGAAGATCTTGTTAAGGTAATTGAATAGATTATCTGTTGATTTGTCCCTGAAGAATCTATTGGGGGACGTTGAGACAATTCATTCCTGAGTGGCCCTTCTGGCAGCTTTCAGGTGAGTCTAGTTGTGCTGTTATGTCTGCTTGTACTGATGTTACAACATGCACTGTCGTTCCCATAGAAATCTCTCACAGCACAAAATGTACACATGCACACAGACACAGTCACTGCAGGGATCCAATGTTGCTAGGCAACGTGTTCAAGACAATGGGGAAGTGCAATTGGTTTAGTGCTGATTCAAAGGTTAGAGGTCTTGGATCTACACTGGGGTCGCCTCTCTTTCTCTCATCATCCCCCCGTGTAGCCTTGTCTTGTCGCCTCTGCTCTCGGTTGAACGTCTGCATTGTGAATATTTCCAAATGAAGAAGGACAGAGGCCTGCACAAGCAGACACACAACTCTTTTAGCCAAAGCCACAAAGGAATCAAAAGAGCTTTTCTCTCTGGAGGATTTAGGCATTTCGCCGCTTTTGGAGCCTTTTTACAGTGGATTATTTCCTGAGACCTTGAGCCTCTGCTTTACCAAGAGAATTGACATAACGGTGCTGGTTAATGTGCACTAATGATGCCTTGAACCCCCCCACCCCCACAAAAAGGGTAACAAACAGCCTTTCGATGTTTATGGCTCAATAAAACCTGCTATAAACACTTAATGGTTCTCAGTCAATAACCGTCAGCTATTGACTTTTTGATGAGAAGTGTCAGAATTTGTCAAAGCCTCAAGCGACTGAATGAAGCCTCTGTTGACGAGGGTTTGTCCTCAGAGCAGAGGACAAGCGCTGCACCCACTGGGTGTGTGTTACAGTCTGCCGGGTCAAATGTAGACACAAGCTCTTTTTCAGTCATGAAGACTGGGACTTGTGATTCACCGTAGTGCCGAGTCAATCCGAATATTTGTGAATCCAGGTGAATTGGCCCATGGAAACGAGTAGAAGGGATTAGGGATTGACCGATATTGATTTGTCAGGGTCGATAATGATTATTAGTAATGAAGGACACAGTGTTAACGGATGTTTAGGGCCAATATTCATTTGCAGTAAATATGAAAATGGCAGTTTACAAAAATATTTTTCTCATAAATTTGTGAATCTTTTTTTCATAAATTTACCACTTTAATCTCTCAGAATATGCAAGTTTTTTTCTTAGTAAATGAAGCACTTTAATCTTGGAAATTCTGTGTTTCTTTTTTTCCTCAGAATATTACTCCCCCCCACTGGCTCTGTAATTTATTTTTCCCTACAGTGGCCGTGATATACTGTCGTATTTAGCAATACACGCACAAGCCTTGCTTTGTATTACCAAATGTTAGAAGAAAAAAAAATTAGAAACCCTCTGAAAATTAGAAAAGCATAACCTAAAAACAGGCTCACTAATAGTAATAATAGTAACTAATACTACTGGTCAATCCGTAGTAAGGATGTCAGTGAGAGACTGCATTGCTATATCATCTGTCAGTCTTTAATCCAGTTAGTCTGTAATCTGGGATAGGGCGAATTAGCCATCCAGGCTGGAATGTAAGTAGATGGTAATGCTTGCCTTGCCCAGCCTGCCTGCTGGCTGCGTGTCAGCCCTGTCTTTTCCTGCAGCGAACAGGAACAGAGGCTAGCATCAACATCTCCCTGTCCTCCTGCGTTGTCTGTTTGAATCTCATCATTTATGGATATCTGGCTGAATTTTCTCACCACCCTGTCTGCTGTCTTGAATGTGTGCTTTTGCCCAATTGACTGTCTGAATATCTGTTGTCTAAGGGTGTGATCACAATCTAATCAGCACACTGTTGGAGACTGAGGGAGATGGTGAACAACACTGAGCCATGGGGCTTGTCGGAACAGCACCCTTGATCTTTAAGGGTTTGATCACACATCACAAGTAGCATGCGTATCGGACAGAGGTTTACTAACCTGTCATTTCTGCAAGATTATAGAATATAGGTTCTCATTGTTGTAGTTCGCTTTCTCTTGCATTCATCATAGGTAACCCTCCTGTTATGTTTGGGGTCAATTTGACCCCAGCCAATGTGTAATGTCTCTAAATAAATGATTAACATAATTTTTTTTGCTTCATATTTAATGAGTTTTCTTAATGTAATGGGTACTACCGGGTAAACATGCAATTCACATGATGACTTGTTTTCAATGTCCTGTGTTTTATTTAAAGGGCTATTTAGGTCGTCAACAAAGAAACATAAAGTACTTGACACATAAACTTTGGTAACAATTTTAGTTATAATAATTTTGTGGAGATTTAAACTGCTGGGGTCAAATTGACCCCAAAGATAAAAGATGTTAGTAAATTTGAGCATAACAGGAGGGTTAAAACAGTGAAGAAATATCTGAATATGAGCATCAGTCCAGACTAGAGTTTGCTGATATGGCCAAACACATTATAAAACAACATTTTTTTTTTTTTTTATACGGATTGGAAAAGAGGATATGCATGTAATGATACTCTAAACTTTGAAAAGCATTGTGCTGCAAACTAAACCATGAAGAAACTAGGAAGTTTATTACACTGTGAAATATTAATCATCTATTGTCGGAGCCACTTGGGTAAAACATATGGTACATGCTTTACATTCAAATTTCCCCAACAAGGCAATACAAGCTAACCTGTAACACAGCAGTGTTTCCCACAGGCTAACAATTAAACTGTACTAGAGAGGGGAACACACCTGTCGTGGCATGCGAGGCATGTAAGTTAAACAAAGGGAGGAAATCAGTTGCTATAGTGTGACTCCTGCCACATCTAAGGGCTGTGATTTCTCTCTCTCTCTCTCTCTCTCTCTCTCCCTCTCTCTCTCTCTCTCTCTCCCTCTCTCTCTCAACTGCTGGGAGAGAGTACTGAAGACAAATGACCTATAAGGCTCTTGGAGAACAAAAATCAATTAAGTCTCTATCTCTGTTTCATGATTATGGCTTAAAACGAGAATCCTCTAATAAAACAAATCCCAGATCTGGATCACTACCAATGTCGAATCAATTGTTCCTTTGCCCGTGCTCTATCTATCCACCAGAGGTTCCCTAAATTGCTTGATGACAGACAGGCACACCTTTTCACTGGGCTCATTTTGACCTGAAGTAGCAGCTCAGCACAGGTGTTACTAATATAATGCCATTAGCTAAGGTTCTTTTCCATGTAAGTGTAGCGGAGCCTGGCGAGCGAGCTAGCATGAACAACACCCGGACCTTGGCTCTGGTGGACCTGCAGAGCCTTAATTAGTGTTATTAATAACACCTGTGTTTACCCTGCTATTTCCTTTTAAATGGCTGTGTGGAAGAGGTCCGTCGGCAGGATAACATAACCTGTTTACCATCACCTCACCGCAGCTGTATAGCATGAAGAAATAAAGAAAATTAAACATGTTTTTTTTTTTTTACCTTAAATTTGTTTGTTGCTTGCTCTTAAACTTTGCACATAGGCTTTGGCAAATTCCTGTTTCTCTTTAACCACATCACAGGATTGTTTCTTGCTAGACGTTGAACTCCAGCACTGTTAGCAGTCAGTGAACCACTCACCGTCCGGCTGGGTGTGCAACAGACGCCTGATGCTAGTATGATACCACCAACTGATGCTAACTGTGTATGCTGTAGGGTTGTCACAGTACCAGAAATTCAGTACCAATACCAGTAAATTTTCACAACAAAAAATCCCATTTATTTCAACATACACTCATATTAAAATTTGTTGAACATTCAAATATTTAAGCCTTGAAGTATGTGCTTAAATAAAAACTTAAGATTGCACAGAATTTCAACTGCAGTATCCAGCAGAGACATGAGCAAAATATAAAAATGATATGTAGTCTTATACATAATTAGAAAAAGAAACAACTATTTTTTTTAACGTAAAACATGTTTTCTATTCCTTATTGCAATGGATCTAAGAGAATGCATCTTATTTTATTGTTATATTGTGTACCCAGTAACTGTCTTAAAAATAATAATAATGATGATAATAATAATGACACAACTCTTCGACTCCACCTTGTGAATCAACTGCGCAGGTCTGTGACTCATGATTCAACCCGTGGACTTTGAGGGGCAGCCCTAGTAGTAACATCCATTTTGGGGGATGTGATCACAAGTGGACTTCTTAGAGAGAGTGCAACATTAGTGATTAACCTCAGACCTTTCAAAACTGCCTCTTTATTTATTCCAATCCATTGACGAAGCAGTTGTGCCCAACTCACCACCTAACAGCAAAAACAGACTTCATTTGACATCATTTGTTTCACCACCAACAGCCACTCTACCAACTGCTCCCTCCCTCCACACAGCATCTGAGGTGGCTCCTCGATGCTGTCATGAACACAGCAGGACACATTAGTGCAGTGCGTCCCTGACCACCTCCAGAGGTGGGTTGAGTGATCTAGAGTGATCGGGGTACCAGGCCCGAGACACATGTTAAAATGAAGAATGGGTTATGAGCAGTCATTATATTATCTTCTCTGGTGTAGCTGTATTCCAGTTTGTGATTTGCTCTTGGTTCATTGTGTTTTGCTTGTCTTTCCAAGCATGAGGAACAATTAGTAATCATCAGATTGTTCTGTTTGTTCTCAGCAGACTGAACCAAAGAAATGATCTAAATATCAGACAAACTGCTCCAAAAATACTTGGTATTAACGCACCCTGAATGTCTACATTCTGTCCGCCTTGCCTGCTGCTTGAATCTCAGCCAGCCTGTCGGCCTGACTGTTTTTCTGACTGCCTTTCAGACTGCCAGCCATTTTGCCTGCTCAGTGAAGCAGCCGGTTGGAAGTGAAGGTTTTTTTGGAATGGATTTATGTGGTGTAAGCACTCTGTATGCTCCCTGGGGAGTTGTTGGCATTTGTGCGGTGCCCTTGAGCACAGAAACATAACTAAAGTACTTCTGCTATAATAACAGTGTCTATTAATGGGCTAGATGTTAAGGTGTCAAATATGTCAAATAGAGATACTGAGACCACGGCTGGATTTGTTTTACACCCAGAAAAGGGTCCTTGATGTGTTCCATGGTCAGAAATGGAATGTAATGACTCAAAGAAACCTCTGACTTCTTAAAATAAAGCACTGGTAGAGCTCACTTTTAAAAAGTTGCTTTGATACTGACTGTAAACATTTTATACATTCTTAGAGCACCATAAACGTCTTATGTGTAGCAATTTGAGCATGGGGGCAGCATTCTAAAATGGTTCTTGCAACATAAAGTGTTTTGCTATGCTGCAAACCTGATGAACTGTAGAAAAGCAAGTTTGTTAAAAGTGTTTTTTTGTCGTTAGATGTAGTGGATATCAAATTTCAACACACATTTCAATTTTTAATACACTGTCAGACATTTGTTAAAAAAAAAAAAAAGCAAGCAAACATCAGATTGAGTGGATGAAAACTACAAAATTTGAAAGGTTGATGGTCATCTTTTTTGTCTTTGTGGTTTATAGCTCTAGTTTTCAACCTTTTTAAGTGCACTCTTCCAAAATGAAGTGATAGCTTTTTGCAACCCATTGTTACAGGCTTAAACCAGCAAGATGATGATAGAACATGGCTTTTATTTGTGTAGGAAATGGGAATGTATCATAAAGACTAAACACATAACAGATTTTTTATGCTGTGGTTTTTCAGAGGCCATAAATCTTATTGCAGCCAACCCCAGATAGTCTCCCCAGGCTGAGAGCTGTTGGTTTATGTTATTAGACTATCTGTTGATAGAAATGGGCAGTCCAGGCTTTTGGTCCGTCAGCCTCATTAGCTGAATTGATTAGCAAACACAATCACTGATATGCCTACAGGGAAAACTGATTAATGATGCCATTTTCTCTGCAGAGGTCACAGAGCTGCTGCTCTTTGGAGAGAAAGCTGTAAGGAGCTGAAATTAAGTGGAACTGTTTTGATCATGGTTGTAGTTTTATCAGGGGTTCCACCAGTTTTTTTAAGACTAAGACACAGACACTTTTGAATTGAAGCTGCTGATAGATGAGGCTTTATGTTGTCATCAGAATAGCTGGTTACAAATTAGTACAATTCTTTCTTTCTTTCTTTTTTCTTTCTTGTTCATCCTATCAGGTGAGCAATCCTGATTTGATGAGATCTGATTTTTAATTTAAAAAAAAAAAAACTGCTGTCCTGTTCATATATTGTTCTGCACTTAATTTTATCAACATGCTAATCCTTGTCTTGTTCTCAGCAGTGTATTCAATTAAGCTCCCTTTGTGTTTTGTCTCACAATCTGACGGACGCTCCGCTCTCATTACCATTAAGGCAGCTACTAATGATGAAGAAGCCTCACACGCTGATGTCTCATAACAAACCAGTGGTTTGCTGCAGTGGCATCAAGCAGACTGTGTGTGCTGAATTGAGAGATGAAGATGAGGAAAGCATGTCCTTAGAGAGTTTTGCCCTTTCTTCCATCTTTGAAGAGGATGAGCGATGGAGTCCCATTATCATCCTGTTACATATGTATAGACTCCAGTCCCGGTCCACGGGCCTGTTGTCTGTTTGGCAGACAGAACGCGGATGTTGAAGAAGAATGGAGGATGATGAAGCGGAGTACACTTGCTCATCTGTTTGCCCTTTAAGTCCTCCTTGTTTGAGCACTCTGTTTAAACTGCAAACTGTCTTGTTTGTGCCCCCCTCCCTCCAGTATTTGGTGTGTGTGTGTGTGTGTGTGTGTGTGTGTGTGTGTGTGTGTGTGTGTGTGTGTGTGTGTGTGGCAGTGTGTAAACGTTGTAAATGTCGCTGCTGTCCAGTAAAAACCACGTATCTCCAACATGATGGCTTTTCAGAAATAAGAAAAACATGCCATGTCATGTTTTGTTTT
>OMLB01012392.1:10561-22011 GCA_900302555.1 Myripristis jacobus | reverse complement strand
AAACTGAGATGTTTGAAAGTGAAGTGAAGCTGCTGACAGTGATGTCTCTCCATACAAAGCAGTCCAGGTCCTGCACAATTAAATATCCTCGCTCAACTCCTTTTCAGCATTTTCCTTCTTCCTTCTGAAGATGTTGAGACTGAAACAACCCTTCCATCCTTTGTGCCTCTGAAACAGAAAGAGAAAAACTGGTGGACTGGGCCTGCAGAGCCGCGATGGAGGCCATCTTCTGGATCTCCATGGTCAGAGAGTTGATGGTGCTGTTCCTCTCTCTGAACTCTTTGTCCAGCTCCTCCTTATCCTGCAGGGCTCGCTGTCTCTCCTTCATCTCTCATTGCCTTTCCAGAGGCCTTTTGTCTGCCCTCGGTCTCACTCAGGGTTTGCGGAGGACCTGCAGCTTTTTCTCTTTTTCTTTTAGCTGCTGTACCAGGCCAACTGTGAACCTACTGACTTCTCACCCTTTCATCCTTGAATGTTAAATACGGTCTACCCAACAGCCATCTCTTTCGTTTTTTTTCTTTAAATACGGCATTTTGTTCCCCGATTTCCCCAATCGCCAACATGTATCAGAAATTGACTAGGTTCTTACCCTTGACCCTGTGGCTGATATCTGTTATTTATGGTAAATTTGGCTCTTTGGCTTTGGCCCCCACTGTTCCCCTCAAAAATTCTTGGGAGCAAGACTCAGCCATGGGTATTTCTGACGGCCAGTGGAGTGGCGTTCTCGGTTTGGTGCACTCTTCATCTATATGCGCTAGAGACGGCCTAATGCAGTGTAAGATGCTTCATAGAGCCTAGTTCACAAACGCTGACTGGCAAAAATACTTCCCCATAGACATAATGCCTGTAATAGATGTAAGCAATCTAACATATTTACATATGTTTTGGACTTACTTATGTTCTTCTTCTTCTTCTTCTTCTCGTTATTGTGTGCGGGGGAGTGTGTCAGTGTCTGTGTGTATGCATATATTGTTATGTGGATATCAATGTACAATGTATATGTGTAGGACTGTGGCCGAGGCAATATGGAACAGGGGTAAATTTGTTTTCCAGTTTCTGTTTTTGTGTTGTTATTTGTTTGTCAGTCTTATTACAGACATGTTGCTATGTTTTGCAGTTATTATTATAGCGGCTTGCCAATAAGTCGCTACTGGGTGTTGCCAAGCCGGCATACTTGATTGATGCGCTGTAGGTATTCGTCAGTGAGTTGGTTTGAACAAACGATGAACTACAACGTCCATTAACTTGTAGTGCTTATTTATTCTCATGGAGAGGATATACAACAACACATTTAGCAAAGCCTAGGCTCACTGCTGCACCCTGTGGACACCATGATGACAATCATAAAGCTGTATGCCTCCCCTCGCTGGCAACACGCCTGTAACTCAATTACATTTCCTGTCCCCAGTCACAGACAACTGCCTCCCAGTGTTCAGAATGTGTAATACAGCATCCAACAATAATCACAAAGGACAACAAATGAATAAATAGCTCTTACACTTATATTGAATTTGCCATGTCTGTAAAAGCTTAAAAAAAAAAAAAATCCACCAATAACGATCACACACTTTATCATTTAGTACGGTAATGATCTGAGCAAAGTAATGGACAGGAACATTTTCATAGAATCAAACAAGAATATATTTCATCTACTGCCGATACCTCTATATCTTTATTACTTTATCATTTTTTTAAGATAAGATAAATGAAATGCAGCATTTACAGCCCAACTCTACTGCTAGCCTGGTGCCTGTAGAAACTCCACTGCTGCTGCTGATTTATTGCAGGCAAGAATTTTGATATTTCTGATACTTTTAAGAACATACAGCAGGTAAACACAATGGACTTTTGCTTGGAGGGTGTGAAAACATTAACTTTTAATATCTATAAACAGTGATATTAAGCAACTGAATTTGACTCATCATTGATTATGAAAGTGACAGAATATATACTGTAAAAAATTCGAAGTCTTGAGGAGTTTGAGTATAAACAACATGTTGCAAATAAACAACATATTGCAAAGTGTATACAAACAGATTTTCACTGTAAGAAAGCATAAATTTCATGCCTATGATAATTTTTAATGTCAAACGAAAACAATGGCTTTCAGTTGCTGCCATATTAAAAAAAGACACCAAGGAAATTTAACTGATCACGAACTTTACACAAAAACATAAATTAAAAATATGATTCAAATGTGATAAGATAAGCCAATCCACAGCTAGCAGTGGGAGGACGCACAGCCACACATCCCTTCACCTTGCTCTGCAGCCGTCCTCCTGCAGCTCAGACACAAGCTGCCTCTGGACGCACTTTTCTGCTCCTTTTCAGTCGGTTTCAGTTTTCTCTCTCTCCTTGGCCTTCTGTAACCAGGGGAGCTCAACACTAAAGCCACTCTTAAATTAAATAATTAAAAAAAAGCAATTCACACATTTTAAGTCCTGTAGGCTTTTTGTGCAAATCACTCTAAAATAATTCCCTTAGGGAAGGATTTTTACATTTCTTGAGGCAAATTGAGGTTAGCATAGAATCAGCTGGGCAAGGTAGCTGTTAAGTTAGCTACCTAGCTAGCTCCTCAGCTAAGCAGCTAGGCTAAAAATGTGATAGAGCTATCTAGGAAAGCACTTGCAGTGTACTCATATACAGTGTACACATACAATTGTTTTTGGTAATTGGTGATTGGTAAAACGTAACAACTTGAAGACAGTGAGCTGTGTTCCCACACTGCAGCAGGATGCAGCTTACAGCTCAGACTGTGCGAGCCGTCTGACAGCTGAGCACTGGAGAGAGGCTGTGGCTGAAACTGAACACCTGTAGGTGGAGTGGATGGAAGTTTTAACAATGAACCTAAAGGTTACTTTGAAAAATAAAACAACATGGACAGTGCAAATTACATCAAAATGCTAGCAAGACATTAACCTAACTTATTTAACCTTTGCAAAAACATATAGCAAACACCTTGCACAGTGTTTGGTGGCACTGCATCTCTGTTTTTCCACTGGTATTTTTTCTCTCCATTGTAAGGGCACTTCATGGTGTTTTCTCACTTGGATGGGCATCTCAGAGGGCACCTTCTGAGTTTTCTGCATCAGAAAGACACCTGGGCAGCCTCACCTTTATCCCACTGTAAGGGCTCACATCCAGGAAGAAACTTCCACAGTCTCACACATGTAGGGACAGCCTTTACAGCACTGCAGCACATTTTATCCACTGCAGGAGCACTTCTCCATTAGAGCAGCACCTCATTTTTTATAAATTATTATTATTTATTTATTTGTTGCATGAAGGGGCACCCTAGAGGGCATTCGATCTTTTTTTTCCAACGTGAAGGGCAGACAATGGGGAACTTCATCTCATTTTTGGCACTCTATAGAGCACCTTAGTGATGCTTTCTCAAACATGGGGGCACCAGGGGGGCAGTTGGACCCCCTGGTGCCTCCTGAATCTGCCCGCGCTGTGTAAGTCAGAAAAAGAGTATTTTTCCCAAAGCGCTGGAGTATCATTTTACCATTGTTGCAAATGCAACAAATTTTTTTTTCACATTTTTTTTTCACTGATGAGAAAATTAATTGAGTGAATTGGGGGGAGGGGCTTCTTTTACTTGCAGTTCAGTTTGGTCCATCAGCACCGACAGTTCAGGTGTGCTCAGCAGGATCAGACAGGATACTTTTCTTTAGAAAGCCTGACAGGTCGATCTTGCCTCGGGCCCTAAAAGGCCAGGGTCGTCCCTGATGCTTGGCCATATCTCTTACCTTTTACATTCAGACCTTAGCGACAGGTAGGGATGCTGAGGCTGAGGCACAATCCACACATACACCCTCAGCGTTTGGCAGTTACACTCTGCATTTGCTCACATGTGCAATTAAAGCTAATGATTTAATGGATTGCTTATTTTCAATTTTTAGAGTTATACATTTGATATTTGAATATTTATTTTTATATCACTGCTGTGTGGTGTATGGCGCTGAATGCTGCAATGTAATTTCCCCAGAGACTAACTAAGTATCCATCTTACTTAGTTTAGTCATCAGTTCATCATTATCTATCAGTCAATAAATGTATCAACTCAACAATATAAAGCTCTCTGAAGTTTTTTTTGTCAAGACTTAAGACATACACACATATTGTGATCTCAGTGGACAACTGTTTCCTGTGTGACAGTGAAGGTTAGATAGCAATTAGAGGAATACCACCTTGGATGTCTTTATCTGTTTCCTTTGTCAGTCATATCTCTCTGAAGTGTGGCCTTTCTTCAAGCAATGTTTTTCCATTGTGGCGTAACCCTGATATTGCCATTATCTGCTGATGAAAAATGTACAGAATGTGCTTCAGTAAAAAGCTACCATTTTGAAATGCTTGTATAAAAAAGTATGGATATACAAGATAATTGTGCAAAAAAAAACCAAAAAACAAAAGAAAAACCAACAAATTTCCCTGATAATTAATACCTGGCACAGACTGTTATGTATCAATCCCAGCAGACATGTTGCAGAGACATAAGAAACTGGAAGATTTCCCCTGGCAGCAAGGCAAGGCAGCCATACTATGTCTGCCTACACAAGAGCATGGAAGCATGGTGGCTCAATGGCTAGCACTGTCACTTCCTGGGATTGAATTCATACTCTTCCCCCCATTTTTGCATGGGTTTTCTATAGGTGCGCTGGTTTCCCCCACCAACATAAACATACATTTTAAGGTAATGGTCCTCTTAGTGCCCTTGACCAAGAAACAGGCTGTATGACACAATGCTGAGGGCTTGAAGAGCACTCCAGCCCACTCATGAAACAGGGTCTGGAAGGAGGAGCCCATCTTCCACAACCCACTGATACACACCGAAAGCACTGGAGATTATACAGAGCCACTGTATGGGGGTGGGAATTGTCACATTGGGCCAACTTTGAGGAAGGTTTTGTTTTTTTTCTTTCTAACTGCAGACAACTACATTCTAACTAACTAACTACATTCCACCTACAGGAGCTTATATGACCTCCCATTCTAAATCCATAGGCACTAATATGGAGTTGGTTCCTCCTTTGCAGCTAGAACAGCTTCCACTCTTCTGGGAAGGCTTTCTGCCTTCATGAAGCTTGCTGTGTGCACTGGAACACAGTCATGCTGGAACAGAAAAGGGCCTTCCCCAAACTGTTCCCACAAAGCTGGAAGCGGAGAATTGTCCAAAATGTCTTGGTGAGCTGAAGCATTAAGATTTCCCTTCACTGGAACTAAGGGGCCGAGGCCAACCACAGAAAAACAAGGCCATAGCGTTATCCTTCCTCCACCAAACTTTACAGTTGGCACAGTGCTGTCAGGCAAGAAACGTTCTCCTGGCATTCACCAAACCCAGACTCGACCACCTGACGTCCAGATAGAGAGACAGGTGATATGTCATTCCACAGCAATAGCGTTTTTTGACATGGGTGAAGCGGGCAGCCGCCCTGGGCGGCATGTTTTCATGTCATGTGGGGGGTGGCACGAGCACTTAAAAAAAAAAAATCATCTGCACCGTGAAGCAGTTTTCTATTATCTATGCAGCTGCAGGCGCCCCTGCTTGCTGAAAGGGTCCCGTGCACAGCATGACCGGCTTCTGGGAGTGGCGCCGCTATCAGCCGGAGGGGCGATCGCCATCGGGGAAACTGTCGTGCATGGGGGGGGCATGGAACATGGAAGGGCGCAAGGGAGTAATTTCACCTAGGGCGGCAACATAGGCAGAACCGCCACTGCTCCACAGAACATGTTTCCACCGCTCCAGAGTCCAGTGGTGGCGTGCTTTACACTGCTCCATCCAAAGCTTGGCATTGTGCTTGGTGATGTAAGGCCTGCATGCGGCTGTTCAACCATGGCAACCCTCGGCATGAGGCTCCCGGGGCACAGGAGGGGGAAAGCCAGCCACTGTAAGGCTCCCCCCTTGAAACTCTTCTTAGTACCAGACGGCTAGGAGGAAAAGGTGGAAAAGCTGCTGTCCTTTGCCACTGTGAGCCTGGGTAACTTTGAGGGGATAAGGGAAAAGGTGTTGCACTTTTCACTGCATGCGACACCTCAGGGTTCATTTGTTTCCCTCTAAGAGAACAAAATTCCCCCAGTGTGACGATAAAGATGACCTTAAACTTTGAACCTTGGATGCGTGCAAAGCTCCAAATCTAAAGCACTGTGTCAGTGCATAGTTGAGGCACAAATGCAAATGAGCAAGAACACATTTTTCAGCCATAAGTCATCATCAGCATGTGATGTTAATGATGGCTGATGAGTGATGAAAAACTTAGTAGTTTTCTGGGTGCATGCAGTGTGGTGTGGTGTGGTGTAACAATTTTTTTGGAACTGGATGGGTATGTGTGTGATTGTTTGTGCCAGAGTCAGAGAAGTTTTTGGTTGTCTTTCTTTTTTTTTTTTTTAACTGCAGAGGTATGTTTCTGATGTCTTTGTGAGCCTAACCCTAACCCTAACTGGGGAATGATTAATTTAATTTAATTAAATGTTGCTACAAGCCAAAGTCTCTCTCTTTTGTGACCTACCCAATCAACATATCTGCCACCCTGACCCAAGTCTGTTCTCTCACCCTTTATTTTTTTCTTTGGAATGAACTTTGTGCATCCTTGTTTGAATGTTGCTGTATAAATCTAGTCTTGAGTTTTCTGGTACTGCAACTTTATGTTTACCAGAGGTATTCTGTTTTTTGTCACCTATCATATGTCAATCAATCAAGTGAGATAAATCAACAAAATACAAAGACAAATGAAGTAAACAGAGGTGATAGTAATAAATGAAGGTAAATCATAGGCTACTGATATATTGATTCAGCCGTAACAACTTAAAAATGGACTACGTAGCAGGGATCAAATGGATGATCAAGTGATAAAATAAAAGTCAAAGATTATAAAAGTCTTGACAGAAAATGTAAGTCCAAAGAAGACATTTAAGAGATACTATCAGTATATGTTGTTCAAAGACATGGGGCCCTGACGGCAAAAGTCCAGTGTTTACCCAGTGTGATCATGTTTGTGAGTTTAGTCCTTCACCACACAGTGGAGCTGTGGCTCAAGCTCTCATATTTTTTTTTTTGCATACACTGTCTACAAATCCTGTAGGGCAGGGGTGAGCCGTGGCCAAGCCGAGGAAAGCTTGTGTAACATGACACCAAGAAAAGACTGAAAAGGACGTCCACAGAATTCACTGTCTTCAATTTTAAACGCTAAGTAGCCATGCTTGTGCATACAAGATCACTCTTTTTTGATCTCTCACTGCACGTAATCTGTTGCCAGTGATCTGAAGGAGGGAATAAGCACCCGCCAATGAAAAGGGATTATTCTTATTGCAGTTCATTTTGCTTGGTTTACTCCCTGGTCACAGACATTGTATGTCGACCACATGTTTCTGCCATTATGTATTCCTCCCCCAGGATCCAAGAGGAAACATTTCAATGCATGGTACTGTACAGTCACATGCCACATGTCTGACTGAACTTCTGATGATGTCAATTCTAAGCAGAGGAGCAATACAGCGTGTCCATAAAGTCTCTTTACAATTTAACAAATTTATTACAAAAGCAAATGAATAGACAAATCTGTGGAAATTATTACAAAATGAGGAGTAGATATTGAAGGGTTTTTTGCCTCATTTAATACACCTCTATATGGGCACCATTAGTTGCACGAAGCACATCAAGACGGTACTCGATTTCTTGCCATGTTCGCTGCAGCAGAGCCTCATCAGTGGTGGCAATGGCATCAGTGATCTTTTGCTGAAATACACAAATGCAATGTGATTAAAAACTTTGATAACCACTGAGTACATAGAACAAATCTGATTAACATATCTCATCAGTTGCTTTTGTAATAGATTTTTGAAATTGTAAAGAGACTTTGTGGACACCCTGTACTTTGCACTCTGATGCTCTGGTGAACAGATGACTCAGCAGCAGTTCACCCAGACAGAGTAGATCCCATTGACATATATCAAACCATTACACTCCATATTCTCATTTGTGTCATATAGTCTCAGCCTTGTTTCAGGCACACCCTAGTTGTCTGCTTCAAGGCCTTAACAATGATACTGCTTTTCACACAGCCTTTGAAGTATTTGTAAAGTCCGAAAAAGAGATGACAAATTCATCATGGATCAGTCAAAAGAATGTGTAAATCTTTTTCTGCTATCTATCCTTCAAAGCAAAATCTGCACTGAGCACTTCTGTTGACTCCCCTTTTCTTCTGAAAGTCACCAGATAGATAAATCAGAAAATTTCAGAGGCAAATGGTTTAGATTGACACCAGATGTGTTTGGTGATCCTCTGCTGCAAAGGTCATGCCAAAGAGGGACTCCAAATGTCAAACGCCCGTCTCTGAAGTTTAAGCAGTAGCTTTTGTCAGACCAGGTTGATTGATATTCTTTCCCAGACTCCGAGAATGTCATTACTGAGACTTAGTTTGCTGCAGAATATGCCTCTTGGACAATGGTAATTCAGCATGAATTTCTTTATGGACTTCCTGAGCCAGAGGGCTGCCAAAGAACAGGATTAAAAAAATAAATAAATAAATAAATCATATTAAAATATGATTAATAAATAAAAAATGAATTTAATAATTATGTGTGCAGCTGTGACACAAATAAAAATAAAACATGACACACAATTCGCAAATTTGTGGTGGTGCACAAATTAGTTTTTCATGCCATCAAGATGACTTGATAAACACTCTGTGTATTTCCTAGTCTTTGGTTTTTCAAATTATGGCTTGGCTGGCTATCAGCTGGCCCTGTCAGTTTTAATTTTAGTAGCAGGGAACATTTTTGTGAGGCAAGTATGGTACTTGTTGTTGACTCTAGAGGTGGGAAAACTAATGCATTCAACTACTTTTGATCATTAAGACAGTGTGAAAGAGATTTTTTTTTAATTATTATTATTATTGTTCATTTGATTCACCTGTTACTATGTATACTCCAAAACAGTGCCCATCAATGGTCAATATTTCTGTATTTCTAAGCATAAAAGGTTCAAAGTTAATCAAACTCTGTAGCACAATTTACTTAAAACTCACAATCCCCATGTCAGCTTCTTTCAGGCTCATTCTGTGGTCTATTTTTAAGTGGAAATGATTTTGATTATATATTTAGATGTACAGTATAAGGTGATTTACTTAACAAATGAAGTTGCACTTAACAAAAAAATCACAACATGTTGAATTCATAGAGAACCAGCTTACAACCACTGTTCTGCTTAACGGAGGCTAAACATAAACTTGCATACATGTAAGTAATATATTCTAGTGCTTAAATATTTGTATCATCGTTAGAACTGCTTCTACTTCTCATTTGATCTACATATTAACTGCTGAAAATAATGAACTCTCATTGTTTTCTAGTTTGTTTACGGTTTGCTTGCTGGGTAAACAAGAGAACAGCTTGTTTCAGATCAGGCACAATAGCGAGTTTTGCTGCCAGAAAGGATGCTGGCTGTACGCTCAGTGGAGGCTACTGAGCCGAACAGAACAGAAGTTCTTTTGGTCACTTGTTCTGTCACTGAACCAGACTGTCACGTAAATGAGCCTCACTTGAATCAGCCAATCCACACTCGGCTCAGTCAACAAGAACGTTACCATGCCTAACTTGATTTGCCATGTGATCTGTGGCTTGAATCGGTCTCAATCAGTGATCGCTCTCCAAAGAGACCACAAGCCAGGAGATCAAAGGAAATGAACCTTTAATATACCAATAAACATTTCTTACCCTCAGTCTAACACAAAATGAGTTCACACAATAGCAATTAAACTATCACCCACAGATAAAATTCCCTGCATTTTGCATTATTGCTGACACGTTCCCATGCTGGTGCAAATTTGTCCTGTAGTGACACATTTTGCATCAATCACACTTCACATTTTCTGGAACTGTATGATTGAAATGATCTTGACCGATGATTCCTCCCTCTCTTTCTCTCTAATTTAAGTTTCTTATTTTTTTAATTATTGTTGCTTTGCTATTTGTGTGTGTGTGTGTGTGATCTCAGAAAACTACTGGGCTACTCAGCCTACATTTTTTGTGCACAATTATGCCTGTACCATGAAGAACCTCTTGCGGCTGCTATGAGCCCAAACCTTTGCAAAATGTTTGGGTACTTCTGCTCTCATTCTCCATTCACCGTCTACCTCACTCTACCATGCAGCTCTCTTGTTCTCCCTCTGTGCTCATAGAGAAACAACAAAACAGAAACACACACAACACTGTAAAAGACAACCAACTGGGAGTTCTAATGGGTTACATAGCTTGACATCTTAGCACTGTAAAAAATGAGAAGTAAAACAGCCATTGCTATTTCACATTTCAGGGGTTAGTGGATCCTGAGTGAGTGTGTGTGGGCGAGGGAGAGAGAGGGAGAGAGAGAGAGAGAGAGAGAGAGAGAGAGAGAGAGAGAGAGAGAGAGATCCCCCATAAGCCCTTGAGACAATGTTTGGGAGTATGTGAGAAAGAATGAGAGACGTGGGTGTATGCTTTTGTGAGTGTTTGTGTGTGTGTGTGTGTGTGTGTGTGTGTGTGTGCGTGTGTGTATGCATGTCTGGGTACCCATAGACAGTTATTCAGGTTGAAGTGGAGTTGAGCCCTCTGTCTAATGAATTATTGACCCGTTTTCTGTCTCCTGTCTGTCTCCTCCATCACTGCATCAAGGAGCTACCTCACACCAAGACTTGGCAGGGCTATTAGTGTGTGTTTGTGTGTGTATGTGTGTGTATCGAGAAAGAGAGTAAAAAAGCAAGCGAGGGAGTCTGTTGTCGAGTGAGTTAGTGGGAATGCGAGTGCACTTGTGTAAGTGTGAAAGTGAGCGAGTTAAAGACTGTCAAAGTGTGCTTGGCACACGGGCATGAGCACGTTTGTAGGCAGTGGAGTGTATGTTTTTGACTAGGTTTATGACATGCACACGTGTGTATGACAGAAAGTGATTAAGTTAGGCAGTGATGGTGTGCATGCTAGACTAAGTGTGGGAGCACCAGTGTGTTTGCATATGTAATGTGCAAGCAAGCAAAGAAGAATGTGTTCCTGAGTGGTTTTATGAAATCATGTGTGTGTGTGTGTGTAGAGGTTGAAAAATGTCAGTATGTAAGCCACACACAAGTGTATAAGCCGCAACTATTGAGGACAAATACTCATTTTGTCTCTCTTGGGCCAGTTTCATCACACATGATAAAGAGTCTAGACCAGGCATGTCAAACTCAGTTTGGCTCTGGGGCCGGATCCAGACTTTCTGTTCTCAGGTGGGCCGGATCAGTAAAAGAATGTCAACTCCAAATATTTAGCTTTGTTTTTCAGTACTATGCTTTATCATTCAGCCTACATTTGTAGCCTACCCTACATATTATAATCATGGATGACAAGGGATCTTTTCTAAGCACAACACATTTATTCACAAACAATGGAAAAAAAATGATTTTCATGTTTGGCATTGAATGTGTTAACAACTGGTTTATTTT
>OMLB01012389.1:23318-36103 GCA_900302555.1 Myripristis jacobus | reverse complement strand
ATCTTAAGAGCCAAAAAACAAACAGCAGAGAAAATGTGACTTTAGCCTCTGCCATCCCTTTGATCTGAAGTGATCTGGATGTTCTGAGCAGGTAAAAAACGAGTGTGTTGTTGTGTGCAGTTTACTGATTCTGGAATGATTTTGGGTGCTAAAAATAATTGTTTTCAGACAGCTATCATTTGGAGTTACTAATGTTTAAAGTTTCCTAGTGCCCAGTGGCGATGGTGGAGTTTCACTGCCTCTTTTTCGTCTCTCTCTCTTGTGCAGGCTACGTCCAGGCGTCTAAACGGGATAAGAAGTTTGCCACCTGCGCTCCAAACTTTTCTTACGCAGCCCTGGGCGAGTGCCTCCGCCGCGCGTTCATCTACAGACAGCCGTCGCCTGTCGACACTGTCCTCTTCAACAGGAAGCAGGGCCGTCAGGTGGGACAGGTTGCCAAGCAACAGGTGGCCAGCCTGGACTCCAACGAACCGATCCTGGGCTTCCGGGCGACCAATGAGAGACTGTTTGTCTTGACCTCCAGTAACCTTTTTGTTCTTAAGGTCAATAATAATTAGATTTGGGACTCTGTTAGGTTTAAAATTTCATCTCCTCTACCCCTCGAGCGCTTGACCATTCCAAAATAAAGATCTGCTATCTGCTGCAGCTGCATAGTAACGGTCTGCAGCTTGTGTTATCATGTCCTGTGTCAGTTTGTGCTGCATTGTGCATCCTCGAGTTACCGTGTTTTCATGTCTTTTACCAAATTTCCATGTGTCACAGTATAAATGTAAATGCATTGATTTGTAGGAATAATAAGTGGTGAGAAAATAACTGAATGTGATGAACGCTACAGGTCGTGAATAATAATGTTGAGTTGTGCAGAATTTTCCAAGTATATCCGGTGCACAATGAATGGAATGTAATTTCTCAAATAAAACAAATCCAATAAACCAAATCTTCTGCGTAAATGGCTACATTCAGCGCATTAGGCCAAGCATGCTGTAGTTGTCTCATGAGTCATTAAGTCAGGTGGCAACTGTTTAAAAACAAAGATTTGACGATAACAGGTATTCAGAAATAGATATATATTATTACTTCATTAGGAGATATTTCCCAGTTTCCAAATGTTAATATATTCATTAAAATGACTTTTGGGTTTTCAGTGTTAAAAAATACTTTTGAAACTACATGGATTATGAGCTCCTGCTGATGAATGCTTGTTTATGCTGGATGGTTGAATTGATGGTTGGTTGCTGTATCGTGTCAGACGGCCGGCGGCGACTGAGAAATCCCTTTCCTGGGCTTATTTTTCAATCACCATGGTGGAGGCCTGATAAAAGACAGAACGTTCATTTCCATAAATTTACATGAGGACACTCCACATATCCGCACAGGATCCTCTTACACTTCAGTTCAATCTTTGATTGGTTGGACTTGAACCCAAAAATTCAATCACATCTGTAACTCATAGCTGTCATTTTTTAAAATCTCTGTCAGGGGTCAGCCTGGAGGGGATCATGCGTAGTCCTGTGTGTCTGTCTGTGTACATCTCTCTGTCCACAGCTAATCTTGCATACAACTGGGCCTGTCAGCCTAATATTAGTGATTCAAAAGTGATTCCAAAACTTTGAAAATCCTGTTTTATTCAGCAGTTGAGTGCTAATTCCGCAGCTGGTCTTTCAATGACGTCTGATCACCAGAGAAATGCAGGCGGTGCCTCGGTATTTCCCTTCCCTCAGTCGGCAAAAAATGGTTTAGTAATTGGATTGTGGAAGTGTGTGAGATTTGCATGTGAAGGTGAGACCACATGCCTGGTGGAGATCTGCTCTCTACTCCGTGCACTCCTCTATCTTTTCATGTATTTATTTATGGGCACCTTTCCTAATTAGTTTTGTTGGATGAAGGTTGGAATGGAAATACAAATCTCCTATGAAGGTACTGAAGTTATAGCACTGAATGACTTGATCTACCTTTTTGTAAATACTGCTCTTATAGATTCTTTATCGTCCTTTAGCAAGGAAATTTATTGCCACCAGTCTGTCCAGCGCCTCAGATAGACACACAGCTACAGAGGAGCAATGAACACCACCGCATGACAGCCTGAAAGAAAACATCCATCCACCATGTGAAAGCCTTACACACACACACACACACACACATCTGTTACATAACGGTTACAGAGGTGTTTTGTTTACTGATGCTGTGGCAGAGGGGACAAAGCTCCTGCCATAGCGTGCCTGTATCTACACCCTGAGGGGAGTCGTGTGCAACCCCCACCCCAGGGTCTGGCATAGTTTCATTTTTGCCATAAAGCCAGGATGAATGTCACCAGTACCAAGAATCGCGAATAGTGAAAAGTTAAGTTTGAAACTTTTAGCAGTAAGTCTGAGAGCAAGAAGCTTGATTATCCTGTTTCTGTTTGCTATAGACCTTATGTGCACCACTTAATTTTTCAGACTCATCAGTGAACAAACAGCCCTGCTTGCTCAGCAGTGGCATTTTCTTTTTCCCCTCTTGAGAAACCCTCATAAGTGCTTTTTTCCCTTCAAAGAAACCCACTCTGTCAATAGAGAAAAGGCCAAAATGCTACTATCCTGTAGATGGACTGAAGGCAGACACTAATGGACTTTTTTTCTCTCTCCCTCTGGTAAAGAGCGGCCAATCTGCTTCCCTTGATATTATGTTTTCTTTGAAAGAGAAGAAAGGATGGGACATGGAGCAGGTGATGGACGAAGGTTGAAGGTTCTGGCAGGAGTAGATCATAGGACGGCGATAGTGTTAACCCCAACACTACCATTTAGAAATGGACTCATTTGGCTCGTCCTCGGTTGGGCTCCATTTACCGTTGCATTTACTCTGACAGTCTTCTCTGGCTGGAAAAACACAGAGAGCTCTGAAATGATAGGATTACTCGAGCCTTGTGGTTGGCCCACCTTGGGAGACACTAATGGACCAATTTTGAGCGTTAAATGAACTTGTAACACACCAAGAGCAGTGCTCTCTTGGTGTTTCTTTGGCGGTGTAACTTGCGTCTTAAACGAGTAAATATGAGCTGTGAGGTGACAGTGGAATAATTCTCATTTGCTGGGCAATTTTGTGAAGACCGTCTGCAATTTGTGTCTTAAAAATTTTCAAGGCAATATAATTCCCTGTGCTAGTCCATGCCATTGGTGATGGGTAATCGTCCTTTTCTCTTGGCAGTCATTGTTTTACTGAAGGAAATCTAGTTTTACTCTCTGCCCTGATTTAATTATTGGTGAGCAATTGAATTAGACTGCAGTGCTTGTTTTTATTAGCTGCACCAGTGTCCCTAGATTACTTGAAGGAGGCCTGTCGGATCCCGTAATGTCTGCGAGGGTTGGCTCTTTGTTTACTCAGCCACAAAGCACAGTGTGCTGTCAAAGCCACCTGACCGCACACAACTGGATAATGGAAGATAGTTATTGCCTCGCTTCTCCATTTCCCAAACCTTCATCTGGCTGCTGTCAGGTAAACACCTCGTTCCTTCCAAAAGGCCGCTTTCCGAGAACTTTATTAGAACAGCTGTATTTTCCAGATTGACTGGCGTGCATTTTTAACATTTCATAAGACGTTCTTTTGAAGAGGTTTCATGGTCTCTAGGGACATGAAATTTTAAATTCCCTAAAAACAACAACAGGTAGCCGCTTTCATAACACAGGCATTTCACAGCCGATATTTGTTTTCCCTTAATTGTGATAAGAGCTGAGGCGTCGTTAGGGGTTTTGCTTTGCAAAAACAGTTGGTTTGTGATTATGGTTTGACATTTTAACAATTATTCCTGGTGAAACTTTATTGTTCTGCAGGATTAATTATACCATTTAACTTAATTTAACACAACTTTCTCTGCACGCAGGTACTTCAGTAAACCAGAACAGGCAATAGAATACGCAATCACGAGTTGATTGCCTATTCTTTGGTAATGAATAAAGCTCCTCCCTTGTGGGATCACTGAATGGGGGGCATGTAATTAGACACTATGTGTGCAATTAGCTGATTTACAAGTACAAGAACTTTATCTTTATTTCTCTCAGCAGGCTGTGAATATTATCACCCCCCATTACCTGCCACCTCACGTGTCTCATAAACTGTTACAACTGTGGAGCGTGCTGCCTCACTGGTTTCAGAAATTTTCTCCAAACACCTTGAAATGCGGCAGATCATCCCATAAATATATCTCCTTGGAAAACTCCTGGAACACAAATTGATTTTCAGGGACAGATTAATGGATGTTTCCAGATTTATTAAATCTTCAGTCCACTGCAAGAGCATGCACTCTGTGCATGGTGTTGCAAGGAAAAAAATTTTTTCTCTCGGCTGAACTTCTGTTCTTGTTGATTGGACAAGTCTTTGCTCTTGGTTCGGAAACAAAATAAAAACGGACTGTTGAAAGATGTATTTTTTTCCTCCCACCTGCAATTCAAACTCTGAGAATCTCTGATTGGGCTGAATCAGTCTGGATGGAGGGTTTTAAAGCAGTTGTCTTCATTATTGTAGCTGCATGGCGAGACAAAGCTGCAGTTTCCTCTCCAGAGGTTGGACAGAAGAGACTTTCTCTGGCTTGCTCAGTCAATTAACCCCTTGCTTTGAGGCTGGAAAGAACATCCCATCACTGGAGATTTCAGATGCAATTGTATTATAATGACAAGGTGACGAGGTATATCAACAGCCACTCCAAACGGTGCATATTCTCCTGTGCATAATTATTCACAAAAGCTGAGGCTGCTCCCTGGTTGCAGGCAGGCTGTAATTACACCATGCTCGTCTTTGTGGCTGTTTCTAACCTGGCTGTCGTAATGAGCTTTACAGTCCCATTATTGCAGAACGAGGACCTTTTTATTGTGCCTAAATACATTCCCTCCAAAGTTAATGAGCCAGAGAACCTGTTTCTTATTCATACCTGTCTCCATTTCCACCTCTACTTGCACCTATGTTCCTCTCTGTACCCATCCTCCTCTCCCAAGCTCTGTCTCTCTCTCTCACACTTTCATAGCCTCTCTTGTCCCCCTGCTCTCTTTACTGCTCTCTCTGCGGTGTAATCCTTTGCACCTTGTCTGTTTAGACACTTGATGAAGCTAAATTCGGAAGCTGATTTATTATTAATGCAAGAACGAGCTGGGATTTCACTACCCACCAGAGCATTTATATGAAACATCTAATTAAAGGTCTATATCCTCAGATTGCCTGTCAGCTATATTCTGCAATGGAGGAGCATTATTCAAAGTGCTAACTAAGAAGATTCTTGATTTTTTTTTTGTTTTTTTTTCAGTGATGTATTCGGTGCTCATTGATTTGGTGTTTCTGTGCTGCACTTCCTAGAGATCATATATCAGTCAAACAGTGTGGTGGGACATCGTTAACCTTGGATTTTCTGTTTTTGCTCTATTCAGCCATGGTGGCTCTCACTGCCCATAACTACTTTCTCCTACTTACTTCAAATAAGCTGCTCTTCCCTCAGAATAAAATGTGAAACATGCCGCTTTCTGTGACCCAGAGGACGATTTTTCTTGGGAATTACCCTCCACACACACCGGGTGTTTTGAACAACAAATACAGCAACTGTTAAAGCCGTCATGAACAGGGTTTTTTGATTGAATCACTGTACCAAACATTAGATCATTTACATGGTCATTTTTACTTTACTTTTTTTGGTAACACTTTACAATAACAGTACAACAATTAACGTTAGTTCACGTTAGTTAATGCCGTAATGTTAGTTAATGATTATTTTGGCATTTACTAATGTTAATAATATCTACAATAACCCTTAATTAACATATAAATTAATACCTTAGCATGAACAGCATTAGTAAATGATTCTTAGACACATTAGTTAACAGTCAGTTAACTGTTACTTAATGTTCATTACCTGTTACTTTATATTTATTATGGCATTAACTAACATTAATTGTTGTACTCTTATTGTAAAGTGTTACCCTTTTTTTTCTTTTGTGGAAAAGAGAAGCAACCAAAGATTGATGACTCTGAAACTAATCCTTTGGGTTTCTTATACATTTACCGGTGTCTCATTAAGAGCTCGGTTGCATCTCTGCACACATTTATTCTTGGCTCCTTTATGGCTTTCCTACTCTGTATGAATTAAAATGTGTAATTTAAGAGAAACCGGCATTTAATTGCAGCCCTATACTGCCTTGGATTGAGAAACAGTAATTAAGCTCTTGAACCCTTGCTTTCCTTATGCAGATTGGATTCATCACCTACTGTAGCACAGTGATTCTCAATCTTTTTGGTGTCAAAGACGGCCAAACTGACACACAACAGGCTGTCAGTTTTTGATAAGATATAGTCACAACAATCCCCAACTGATAAGATTTAGTTATTCCATAACTGTCTGTACTGTAGATTGGCAGTGAATAGTGTGACACCTATGAACAGTACAGTCATTCTCACACATTATCTTATTGGACTAACGTCTAGTCAATGAAATAGTGAAATTACAATATTCCCCCTTTTTCTGGCAATGCCCAGAACCCCCTCAGTGGCCCCTGGGGGTCTCCGGACCACAGGTTGAGAAGCGCTGATTGGGTCAACTCATAATAGGTGAAGCAACAGAACGACACAAAGTTACTTTAGCCATCCACTTGATTTAGCTTGCAGCCATGTGCTGAGTTTGACTAGCTGTTGCCTCTCCAGCCAGAGCGACACACCGATGAGGCTTCAGTGTGTCGCTGCTAGGAATGTTAGTGTCCAGTCCGTGATTATTCAGATTCATCTAGAGTTGTACCTCGCGCTCACAGCTTCTCTCAGGGCGCCACAGCACTGTGCATAGCATCTTCATATTTTTGAGCAAACCACTTACAGTATGTTGGGAGCTTGTGTATGAGAGAGAGTGAGAAAATGTGTGTGAAAGAGTTTGTTGATGCTTCTTTTCTCGCGTGGATAGGTGTGTAATGTGCATGATATGCCCTTAGAGATTCAAAACCTGTGAGACTAAAATCACTCATCAGATCAGCCCGTGCAGACGGCTGCAGGAATTATTACAAAGTCTGAATGTGCAGCTGATCTGCTTACATTAGTTTGACACTTGGAGATGTTATGCTCACTATACAGATGACAGGCTTGAAAATAACGCTAGTTTTCACTTTTTTGTATTTTAACAGCAGACAAAACATAGTGCAGCTGATGCACTTTTCTGGAAAATCATCAAACACGGTAATATTGGCTTTTGTTTCTGCTAACCTTGCAATAACCAGCTGAGGCTAGGAAATATTAGCTGCTGAGAACAAGCCAGAGTCATTGCTGCAAAAAGAACAGCTGTCCCTGCAGCAGGACCGCGACCAACAAGACCAGAGGGCCCGTCTCTTTGAATTGAGAGTTTCCTAAATCGAACACTCTGGCATGGCGTTATATATTATCATTTACCTTCCATATTTATGGAGTTTGTCAGATTGCATACAGCATCTGGATGACTTCAGTGCCACAGAAAAATGTTTCTCACTCACTGAGGCTCGTACTTTTGCCCTGTGTACCCCAAGAGAAACAAACATTCTGCTTTGTGGCAGCCTTTGTCGTTGCCATGGTAAGTGTAAACAGTCAGGTGCGTGGTTCAGCTATAGAGATTGTTTTAAAATGCATACATTAGATATACATATAGACATATATATATAGAAAGAGAGAGAGAGAGAGAGAGAGAGAGAGAAATTCTGAGAAATGAGAAAAAATGTTGAAGAGACATTGTTGTGACTTGGGCCGATTCAGAAGAAGAAAACATTGTGATTCTGGGCTAAAATCAGCAGGATTTCCTTGTTACTGAAACTGGTTTTAAAGTAGAATTTGACGAGTCATCATCTGCAGGCCTGACGCACGCCGAGCAGCAGCGTCTGCAGTGTGGGGCTGATCCAACCTCGAAAGGTCAACACATGTGGCTCCTTTATAAGACAAATTTCTCATTCATTTGTGAGTGTACAATCTCAGAATTTTCCACTTTTTCATGTAAATTTGTGTGTTTTTGGTGAATTTTCCACTTTAATCTCAGAGAATGTCCAAGTTTTCTTTTTTCTTGTAAATCTACAACTTTAATCTTGAGAATTCAGATTTATTTTCTCAGAATATTAGCCCACTCCGTCCTCCAGCTGCGTCATTTTTTCCTCTCCCTACAGAGACCCTAGTACACCGTCATATCCCTCAGGGTGAGTGCGTCATACATAATAGATAGCATTTTGAATACAGTATTCCTTCCACTATAATGCTATGTTGCTAACAGCTGTGAACTGTACGCCTTCAGCCATGCACACTTCCAAATGTTTAACATGAGGACAGTGGCACTATGTTAAACATCAGGGCACTGTGCTGTTCCCATGGCAGTATGGACCGATATACGTATATGCACTTAATACGGAGCAACATAGCATGTGCTTTTCCTCTGCATGCCAAACACTCCGTGACCTTTTCTGTCAGCTCACACATGATGATAGATCAAGAGAAATCAATACTACAATACCACAGATCACATCAGATCATTCCTTACAAGTGCTTGGAAATCACACCTGCATTGATTGATATCGCAGACTCACACAGGTACGCCCTCAAGCCCTGTTTGTCAGAGCTGAATTAAAAAGAGAACATAATCCCCATAGGTCAACCCAAGCAGCCACGATATCTCGACTCTTGTTTTCCAAGCACAGCGGGCGGCCGCAGGCTCAGGGGCTTACTGGTGTTTGGCGTGTCCACTCCTCTGGCTGCGTGGCCTTTATTGAATGTGACAAGTTGACCCCATGAAAGACATTTTAGAAGCAAGCTCAGTATCTGGATGAAGATCTGGATACGTGGAAGGGAAGGCCAGCATCAAAGCATTTTTACTCTGCAGAGAAACTGTATAGACCCGTTTAAAATTCAAGTCACACAACCTCGTACTGGCAATCGCATCAAATTGCAGTAAATACTTTAATATGGATATTTATATCATCTTCTATACCGTCAAATTAGCACCATATAACAAAATCAGTTCATCTAAATGTGTATGAATGTTACTCTTAAATCTAGATGCTGATGAGAGCTGTGGTTAATACATTTCCATACTAAATGCCAGTGATGTCCGTACCACCAAAGTGCAGATTAGAGAGCTGCTGTGGCCTTTGAACTTCAAAGTTATCTTAGGGAGATTTTATTGATTATATGTAATGGAGATTTCTGCTCCTTCCTGCTAAGGTCAAGGTTAAGCTATTCCTGTCCCGCCTTTGCATCTGCCTCCCTGTGTCTTTGGGCTCTCGGGAGATGAAAGTCTGCATGCTTTCAGTTTCATGCCTGTGTTTTATTTTATCCAGAGAACGTCAAAGAAAGGAATTTAATTTCAGGAACACTGGACTTGTCCTTTTTGTCCTTTGCTTTCCTGCCACGTGGCCTGATGTTTATTCCCCCTTAATGTAGGCGGCTGATGGTGGGATCTCATGCAGAGGCAAAACAGAGATTTCGCCTTTGTGAGGAAATATTTAAATCAGAATAAATATTGTCTTCCCTGAATGTGTGTTGCCGTGTTCAGAAACACAAACTTGCACTGGGCTCCATCATTTCCAAACCAACTTTATTTGGAACCAAACAGTAAAATGTACAAATTAAAGGCAGACTATGCAGTTTGAAATGGGAGGGCAGCCCACCTTGTTATGATGTGGTAAAGAATGACGACTCAAATCTCAAAAGAACAGAAATGCCTCAGGAGTTCAGGACAACTCGTTTTACCCGACTATAACCCAAAATATGAGCATTTCCATTGTTTGTGTCTCTGTTGTTGATGTTTTTATGCACATTTGACATCAAACTTTTAGATTCAAGACAGACGATTCAAAGCGTTACATTAATTCTATTCATTCTTAACATCAGTAAACAAAGTGGCATGCCCTCCCATTTCAAACTGCCTGGTCTGCTTTTCACAGTTTCTATATAACCATCCAATGTGTTCACAGAGTCACATTCATTAAAAAAAAAAAACAGACCAAGGCAACAGTTTCCAGATAGTACATCACAAAATAATATTTTCTCAGTAGTATATTCCTTTTTGGGGCATTCATGACAGCAGCAGCTCCATAAAAATATACAATTTGCCCTCCTGTTACACCTGACAAACAAAGCAGTTAAATAACCATTTTCATAACTTTTCACATACACGCAGGGAATTTACACACAAGAATGCATGAATGTACAGACACTCAAAGTATACACCGATACAGTCACAAAATAAAACTCCTGTTGCTATTCTACATCCCACATTTGCCACGTATTGAATGTAACCCAGGCGCAGTGTCGTTTGTCTACAACTATTACAGAGCGAGAGCTTTATCTTCCTCCGCTGCACAATTATGTTCCCCTTTGCGATTGGCTGCACTCACAAATTCATGAACATTTGGTCATTGATCAGGCAGTAAAGGCTACACAACATCGGTATATCTAAACAGAGCGTTTCCAACCAGCTTGTTTGTTACCGGCTCATTGAAGGCTTGCTAAATTGCACACATCTACAACCAGACAAGCGAAGCAGTGGCTTGATAAATCCACAGTTCACATGATAAACAATATAATTTCACTTTGCCTCGGCTCATCACCCCCACATCACAGAGGTAAATATTGAGCCTGTGGAGTGGCACTTGAAATTCATCAACACACTTCAATAAACTTCACTTTCTTTAACACTATATACAGTCTTTTGTAGTGTAAAACACTGAGGTTTGCAATCGTGGTCACTGCTCACACATTCACCAATAAAAAACAAATGATGAGAACAATAGATATGGTGTAAAATTGGTGGTTAATGAATAATAATAAATAATGATGATAAACTTGTGTGGTGTTTTTTAAAATAAGGTTACAAAGTGCCTTATATATTATATTAGTCTATAGCCAAGGCTGATTCGGTCGTTCACAGTGGAAAATCAGCACATATGTCTGTATGAATACACTTTATAAAACATAAGCCCTAATCTCTGGGGCTCACTCAGCACAGGGTCTTGGCTTTCACATTGTGCTCGAGGCCATACAGCATTAACAGAGAAAATGCAGACTGTTGTTCAAAGGGGCTTCAGGTGCAAGTCAGTGTTCACCCTCTGAAGAGCTGCCTGCCTCAACGCAAGGAGTCAGCATCACTTCAAACAGCACACACACTTCTCACAGCCGCACTGGGCACGGTTTTAATATTGACATCACCGAGAGGAGCTTCCTGTCCCCCTTAACTCACACATGGCTGACTGGTTGTATTTTCCCTAATTTAATTATGATGTTGGATATAGATGCTTCCTTAGCCATGGGAAATGATCAATCACATATTAACAGGCAAAATACAAATTGTCTCCTAAACACCAGCAAGTGGCTGCTCTGTCCATGGAAAGCTGAACTCACCATTGTTAGATCTTTTCTCTCTCTCATCCCTTTGGCAACTTTTGGTATTAAAATTTCCTTGTTTCATTTGCAGGTGGCAACGTGCAAAGTTGCCTAGTTCAGCTTTAAAAAGATTAAATCATTCTTCAGCAAATATTTAGAGTTGAATTGTCCATGAAAAAGTGTGAATGGTGCAACATTAACTCTCATCTGATGCTGACTTCTACACAGTATCTCACACTCAGGTCACTCAGGTCAGGACACTACCTAAAGCCATCGTTAATTGTGTATTTACACTGTCATAGACCATTGTTACTGACATGGAGCAAGTTTTGCCTGGTGACCCAAATGCTATCATTACACATTGGGGGCAGTAATGGCAGTAATCTGTGTGTTTACATCTTAAAGGCAGCAGCCTGGCTGGGAAAAGGTCAGACAGCGGGCAGCAGGAGACACAGTTCCACTTGACAGACTCCATTAAGCAAGCCACCAACCCTCTAGTTCACACCAGATACTACATTCAGTCTCGCACCTTTTCCACTGGCCTCTGAAGTCGACTCTGGAGCCCTCACACTCTCCCTCAGGCGTCGCTGAAAGTCACCTTCCCATAGACACAAGGGTCCTGGAACATCATTTTCTTCTCAGGCAGCAGCTCGTCTGTGACCGTGAGCTCCTCCAGCTCTGTGGTGAAGTGGTCGGTGCTCTCCACCATGGATGTGTCCTTGACGGCGCTGTAGGTGAGCGCCACGCTGTAGGCGGCGGGCTTCTCCGAGCCCTTGCGCCCGCAGCGGCAGATCTTGCGGAAAGCGGCCCGAAACTTCTGGGACATGGCGTTGTAGATGACCGGGTTGATGGCGCTGTTGAGGTAGATGCACGTCCGGCAGAAGAGCAGAAACCAGCTGTCCAGGTAGGGCTGGTCCAGGAGGGAGTTGACCACCACCAAGGTGCGGTAGGGCATCCAAAGCATGGCGAACAGGATCACCACCACAGCCAGCATCTTGGTCACCTGGAGGGCCACAGGGGGAAATACTGGAACTGTTCAACAAAGCTCTGCTTAGAGCAATAAAATGAGCCATGTTGAGTGAATCAATATATTTGAACAAATAAATAACAGTAGCAGTTACAGACATGGAGCAAAACCTGCCTTAGGGTGTAGGGGCGATGCTTTATTGGGTTTTCCAGTATATTTTTTAGAGTTTCGGTTTTCATTTCAAACTGTAATTTGCAGCTCTTAACCGGTTCTGTCCAAAGTCATTACAGTGACTTCAAAAGGAAGAGTTATGCAAGAGTTGTTTGGGTTTGGGTTTGTTTGTAATAGCCGTGTAATAAGATGCAATGAAAAATATGCATTTTCAGAAAGTTAATTTAATCCAATACTCTTTAAGAAGACTTTTTTAAAATCCGTCAAACTTTTTTCCTTTTTTGTACGTTTTTTTTTTTTTTTTTTTTTTAGTTCGTTT
>OMLB01012389.1:1229-16009 GCA_900302555.1 Myripristis jacobus | reverse complement strand
TGGAACAAAAAAAAAAAAAAAAAAAAAAAAAAAAACACCATCAGAGCACAAAACCTATAATTTTATCTAAGAATGTGTTCAGTCATTGATCTGTGAATGAATGTTTGGGGGCGTATTTGAGTTGTGGATGTGTAGATATATTTGATGTTATTGACCATAGGTGGAAAAAAGCAGTTGTGGGGGCAAGAAAGAAGTTGAGGGGGCTCTGGAGTCTCTGCATATACATTGGCTCTATAATTGCTAGTGACTCCCCTGCTGTCAGGCCACACTGACATATATTCGTTTGGTGTCTGTGGGAATACCTATTTTATGATTTACCTGGCTGAACCTCAGCCAAAACATCCTTTAAGTTTCCTGTTGTGCTTAGAGAGAGGGAGAGGGAGAGAGAGAGAGAGAGAGAGAGAGAGAGAGAGAGAGAGAGAAAGCAGACGACTCAGCTCAGCTTAGCACTGGAACTTGAGTCAGCTCTTATGCACCCTGCCTCTGGTTAGCCACCACAGGCACAGCAGGCACAGGCAGGCACACCATCCACACGGCGTGTGTGTGTGTATGTGTGTGTGTATCCACCACCGCTGCTGAGTCCAGTCAAAGACATCCTCCCTCTGTCGCTGAAAGGCCGTCTGACTCAGTTGTGTCTGTCCTCTATGTTTAACCATGGCAGAAGCACAATTCCCGCGTCCTAGCCTCACCTTGGACTGCCGTCTTCTTGCCTCCACTGCTGCTGGCTTCCTATTAGCTATTCTTAGCTTTAGTCGCGCTCTTATTTCACAGCAGATCCATCAGTGTAAAATGCCACACTTCGCCGAATGGCGTAAATAAAATGCTGGGCCCTGCTGGTCAGGAGCATCACTAGGGGAAATGACAAATCACTTTAGATCATAAACAACAGCACAGTAGCGCTACTCGACAAATATCTTACGGAAGGGCTCTGGTGAAAGCATTTTCTTGGACTGTGATGAAGCAGAACATTTGGGGAGTCTCACTGAAGGCCGATATGTCTCTCAGCAGTTACTTTTAATTCCACCACACAGTCGTTTTCTTAAGGCCTTATTCAAACAGGCAAATTTCCCAAGAACACTTTCTTATTTACAGCAGGGGCCCGCGGAGCTGCATGCAGGGGGAAGGTTACACGTCCTCACACCCAGGGAGCAACAGTCACCTCCACTGTATCGTACTGTTGACCGCCGAGAAGCTCCACTGAACTGGTTTAATGCCTTGCTCAAGGGCATTGATCATAGTTAACTGAGGAGAGGGTGCCACTATTTCACCTTCCCCACCAACACTTCTCTTTCCTCTGCCTTTTTTAAAGTCAGACAATGTGTGCTCATTTCTTTGTTTGCTTAGTTGTCCTCTCCAGTGCGGCAAACTTTTTTTGCTGATATTAATTTTTCATGCACAATTCTTTAAAGGGCAATGACTTTTATACTTCTGAGCCAAACATGCTATACTATATTTAAAATGTCCCCTTTAAGATTTGATTAGATATTAAATCACCAGAGCCAAGGAGCCAAGCTTCCTCAACCTCCAGCCAAATTTTGACATGTGAAACATGCTATGTGCCATGCTTAACACTGGCCTGATGCCACAGTCCCCTCAGGCCTTGCTCTTCATGTGTGTGTGTGTGTGTGTGTGTGTTATTAAAGTATGCTTGGGTCTTACAGGCATGGCACTGTCATTTGCACGAAATAGGCTGCTACAACCAGGGAAGCCAAAATCTGTGGGAGTTGTAGTGCGGCAGAATTGTTGTCATTATGGTCCAGCATTTTAATAGTTAATCTAACACAGGATATGCAAGCTTCTCCTATAATTATCTCTGTGATAAAGTCATATCTTATAATTGTACGATGCATTTTTATCAAAATGCCTTTCAGCTCCCACCACCTCTTAACTGCATCCACTTAAATGTTTAAGCCTTATTGTCTTCTCCTTAATAATTTTTTTAGATTTATACTCAATAATATCCTCTGACTGGTGCGTCTGTTACATTGTTTATTTAATGATATTTCATATAGTCAATAAATGAATGAATGACTCCATCAATCTATCAAACAGCTCACCAAACAATGTGAGGATGTCAAATTCTAGATAGTGAAGGAAGGAGATCTTCTGCTAATGAACATTTGCAGCCTGTTGGTCTGTGCTGCTGGACTCAGTGGAGGCTGCCAGCCTATTGGCTGCACAGCTGCACAATCTGTTGCTTTTAAATGGCTCCTCCTTCCCCAACCTGTCACAAATGTTAAAAACACCCTCCAGCATGCTGCATTTGCTCTCTTTTCCATCTCAAAAGGTCTTGACCACCGAATGTACAGCTAGCACAGCATGCATATATACATATACAGCAGCCACAAGCATCTGGCCACTTGGTATTAGTAAACAGTAAATCTGAAGTTCAGCAGTAGCAAGGGGCACTGAACCATTTTGTAATTATGATGGCTGGCCTTTGGCTACCTATAGCCTACATATATGCTCCAGTGCTCTGAGTTGTGCAAAGAAAGAACAGACCGTTTGGTGTAACTAGGGGGATTTCTATAAGGAGCTCAGGAGCAGGAATATCTCCTTCCCTGCATATTGCTGCTGTCATCTGAAAACCTTGTAACTCCAGTTGTAGTGATTTTCACGTTTTAACTTCAACTAAAGGATTAGATGCTCCTGCACAGGTTGAAAATATTTCACAGTTCCTGGTGCTTGTGAAACTCTTTACATACCCACTGGATAAACTCTGAAATGCATTGCCATCCATATGGAAATGAAGCTGTTTTTGTTGGTTCCTGAGAAGTTGACATTTTGAAGATATGAGGTTTTTGACCCAACAGCAACTATATGGGATTTGACATGGTTTCGATTGAATATCAAAGTAGAGTTTTCCTCTGGCTGCATGATGCTCTGAAAATGGGCCAGTCAGGAAATTGATTTGCAAAAGTGTTCATTTCAAAAAGAGAGTATGTGCCTCCTTCTGCAATTAAATGTTTTTTTCTTTTTTTGCAGTTATATCATTCAAATAAAGGTTTCACTTAGACACATAATGTATTTATGCAACGTTCCTGTACATTTAATGCACCAAAATGTTGCATAAGTAAAATGTTACAATGCAGATGGTGTGCGGGAGTGTAACCTTTATTTGCAAATTTCTGCCACCCTCCCAGCACCTGTCACTCATGTGTGTATAAGAGTCTTTCGCTCCATAGTTAAATCATTTAGGAATTATTATGCATATTATAAGCTAATATTCCTCTTGTTAGTGAAACATGATCTTCAGCTGGAGGATCAGAGTTTGAGCTCTGCTGAAGTGCTCTTGAACAAATCAGCAAATCCCTACCAGCTCCAGAGGTGCTTCTTTTTATGAGCCTGACCTCTGACCAGAAAGGGGGTGGGGGGTTGGGTTGTAAAAAGACAGCTTCCCCACATGGGAATAATAGCAGTGAGTCAATAATGTAGTATATCACATTATTATGTCCCTCAGGCTGTGTCACTAAAAATATGCTGCTGGTCTGCTTTATCACAACAAACAATAGTGCACATAATTAGATTGTGTAATACTATCTGAGTTTTGAACTATCTATATCTCTATCTTCTTTTTTGTACTCAGTTTCCCACAATGCTGAGTCTCCATCTCTTGCCTCTCATCTGATTATTGTGAATGTGCTGAGGGACACAGAACTTGGCTCAGTAATAAGCATAATATAAGGCGGTCTGCCTGAGCCCACTACGTGGGAGGGGTCTGCCAAACCTTTCCCTCTAATTGACCAGGGAGCAGAAGCAGCCGGGAATGCGAGCAGCCACCAACCGACAAAGAGGTATTTAACAAACCGCATTTCTTCTTTAATAACCGATTATCAGAATATAGACTACTTTCCCTAGGCAATTAGATTGATGAGCCTGTCGGGTAACCACTCAAAAAGGATAAAGTGTTTCGGGAAAGCATTTAGAGGGCTTGCAGAGGCGAAAGGTGGGAAAAGTGTTACTGAGCAGTCGAAATAGTAATTCTCTTGAATGTTGCAGGGTGTTATATATCACAGGAATTCAATTTGCGGTACTTTGAAATGCTTGCGCTGCACCTATAAGATGTGTTGATGCTGATATGTGTAAATATGTACAAATACTTTAGTCGGGGATGCCCATAAAGCCATCCAAGGAATTAAAGTTACCACGGTGCAATACAGCCTTTCGACAAGTTCATGCGTCAGTTACCTTGATTGTTTTCTCTCATTTTGCCTGTTTCACTGACAGAGACGGGCGTATGGGACTGGCAAAAGGGGAAACCCAGCCCATGTTCAAATGGCTGATCTTGAACTGCTTTACTTTGATCAACTGGGCTGCCGACCCGATCCGCATAACACCTCCCTGCTCTCAAATAACCAAAGTATCAACGAGAGCAGCTGCCGCTCCGGCGGAAAGTCACTTTGCAGCGCCGGGGAGGATTCAGCACCATGGACAGAGCCTCGGGCAGCCCGGGGACCGGAGGAGGAGACGGAAACATCTTTCACATGCAAACACCGAGGGGATGGCGATGGTGATGATGATGATGATGATGATGATGTCCAGTTAATTCAGGCGAGTCCACACCGGCCAACTGGGAGCGAAAACTGGTGCTTGACTCGCAGCTCCTCCAGCGAACTGTGCGAGGAGGAGGAGGAGATGGAGGGGGAGGACGTAGAGGAGGAGGAGGAGGAGGAGGAGGACATCCCGGAACTTTACATGCTGTCCGACGACGACCTCGGCTCTGACGGGTCGGGCAAGTCGGTGGATTACGGCTTCATTATCGCCGTCACTTGCCTGGTGACCGGCATTTCCTTGGTTGCCATTTCCTACACGGTCCCGAGGGACGTGAGGGTGGACCCGGACAGTGTGTCGGCCCGGGAGATGGAGAGGCTGGAGAGGGAGAAGGCGAGGGTGGGGGCCCATTTGGACCGGTGTGTTATAGCGGGACTGTGCCTCCTCACCCTCGGGGGCGTGTTGCTCTCCACCCTGCTCATGATCTCCATGTGGAAAGGGGAGATGATCAGGAGAAGAGCCTTTGCCTATTCCAAACACGCAGCAAAGTTATATGGCTCAATCAATTTAAGAGCCGGCTGCAGCCCGACTCGGGAATCCTCCTCACATTTGTCAGTAGCTGATGAGGATTTAGAAGTGCTCAGTTGAAAGTCCTCTGCAAATCCCACCAATGCTGTCTTATAATCAGGGATGTAGTGGAGGGCAGCCCGCCTTTTTATTTTGAGGATCGTTTAGGCTACTTTTTAGGCTGATGTGGCCTAAATCTTGATGAGCATAAGCTGTATCAAACTGAGGTGAATTATACAGCCTAAAGATCTTTTAAGGAAAAACATCAGTGAAAGCTTTATATTTCGTTCACATTAGTTCATTTGCCTTAAGATAATCAGCCCACCTTTTTTTATTTACCACTACATCACTGCTTATAATAATGCTGGCACTGCTGCTGTCGCTTCTTCATTAAATCCATCTGTTTACATGCCATTTCATGTAGCTTTGAGGTGGAAAACAAAAGCAAAACAGGTGTGGCATCTTTGTAAAGATCTGTCTTGTTGAAATTTACGAGGAGACACTAATGGAGGATGTGCGGATCTGGTCCAAGCCACATTTGCATGATCAATGTTGAACTTCAAAGAAGCCCTGTTTAATATAATTGTGACATGCTGAAGAAATGCTTGTATTTGCTCAGATTTGTTTAAATGTGTGTCCTCAAACTGGAGTAATAACACAGGAGGAGAAATTAGATTTTTGTGGTTGAGCACCAACGCCAGAGAGCTCAGTTTACACCAAATACAAGTGGGGTTTGACAGCAGATGTTCAAAAACACACATATACACAGAGGAGGAAAGGGAGAGAGAGAGAGGGGCACAGAGAGAGAGACAGAGAGAAAATCAACAAACACCACAGGGGAAAGCTCTCCTGGTAATTGCTGTTACTTAATTGCCTGTGGGAGGCCTGCAAATCATGGTAATCAGGGAGGGTTTTCGAAACTGTTTGAAGCTGCTTATCGAACACCGACCCACTGCAACTGAAACACTGGAGTGAGGCTTTACATCGGGTTTCAGAGAGCCGAGTGCTGGGTTTCCTCCTCACACAGGAGATACTGTGAATGAACAGTTGTATCCCCTGCTCACGGTGTGCAGAACGCTGTGCTGTGCAGCTTCTGTAATTGGAAGTGCTTACTGACAGCAGGATCACATTATCCTCTATGCGACCTTTGCTCACTCTTACCTCATAAATGTAATTAAATATGTGGAATTATCTGACCTCTTACTGAAATATTAAGTGAACTATTAATGTGAATCTGTCCTTATTTAATGGGTTATTAATGCTATGGATTAATGGTTTACATCGTTGGGTCTTTCATAAAGTAAGATAATAGATGTAGTGTGTCATTCTTTTGCTTCCACCCTTTGATACTCAAAACGTTTGTGATTAATGTGTTGTAATTTACGTTTTTTTTCCCTCAACCTATGTCTGCTTCAGTTAGTGATGGCCTACATTTCCCAGAATGCCTCTTGACAAGCCAGAGAAAGGGTGTGAACTTGTTGCATTCAGTTCCCGGTGGTGGAAGAAGCAGAAACAAAATGCGTAAATAAGAGCAAGAGAACAGATTTTTACAGTCTCGAGAGGAAGCGTGAGTCGTGGCCTTTATTCAAAACCCGCCATGTCTTGTGGCTGAAATGCATTCAAGTCTACCGAGGCTCCCATGAGCAGAGAAATTGGTCTCCCTGCCTTTTCTACAGCGGATTTCTCCCCGTACGACAACAGCAAATAGTGACTCCAAAGATTTTTCTCTTTGATATTGAGAGACTGAATGAAGTTTTAGATCACCCAGAATTTTGTACTACTGAAATTCATTGTAGCCACACTGGAAATATCTCAGTGTGAGTGTCTATGTTTGGACCATCGCTACACAACACCAAACAATGAAATGGGCCCAGAAATATGAGCTCTGTTTCCAAAAAGCTGTTTTTAAGAGTATTAAAGTTTGTTCAAGGTAGATTTCCCCTCTCAGTGGAAGCTAATGTGTTAAGGGTTAGAGCGGCCTGTTTTTCTGAAGGGATTATTAGTCATGTAAAGGGGCTGGGACACTGCAGCAGCTTAATTGGTGTCTGTGTTTGTTTTGCCAGGGGACTCTCCCAGACACAAAATCAAACTTGTAATAAAAAATGACACACTCACACCCACGCAAACCGCCAAAGCGCCAAACAAAATCTCATGCACACACACACACAGGGACACACACGCACACACCATCAATTATTGGTTCTCACACACACACACACACACACACACACGTATACACACACAGATGCACACCCACAGACAGACACAGACAAAGTCACTCAGTTTGCTCTCTCCCAGAAACACGCAGCACAGACACAGATGGACAGACACAAACACGTACTCACACACATACAGTCGCTCAACTGGCTTGTACAGACGGCCCAGACACACAGACACACACACACACACACATACACACTCTAAGCCTGCGGCCCCCACCCCTTCCCCCCTTTCCATGAATGGAGTTAGTCAGCGTAATCATTCAGGGCAGCTGGCAGCAGGAAATGGAATTGGATTGCTGCAGGGGTCACTCAGGGTCAAGAGCCGGGGTGTGGCTGCGGACACGGGGGACCAGGAAGTTGAAACGTACTGTGGTGACGCTTTACATCAACGTCTGACAACCACTTATCATCAGCTGTCAGAACCATTCTTCAGCAGCAGACTGGATGACAGAGAAACCAACCTGGAGAGCTCTGCACGCTGACACGGTAGCTGCCAGGATCGTGAGAGCAACAAAACGTCTTTCTGTTATAATATCCCAATCTCAAATACACTGTTGTGTTGGCTCGGTAAATTAGAAGTAAGATCATGTCTCCAGGTTTGAAGTGCTTCTTTTGAACTATAGCCTTAAGTTAATGACTTATTCAATAATGATTGTCGTTACTGAGATTGTTGCATAGCAACAGCAGGCAGACTCAGTCACAGCTCCAAGAAAGAAGCGACTAAAGAGAGCTTCAGCTAAGAAAAAGGGATAAGTAGAGGAACAACTTGTAAATAAAAATACCATCATCCATTCAGATTTATTACAGTCGATCAGCTCATAGGTTTGAAACTAAATCCAGCACAAACTGACATCTTTTTTTTTTTTTAAATCTCTCATGCTCACTTTCAGGAGGGTTTTTTTCAGGAGCTGGAACATGTTTGTTAAGGTAGATATACCTGAGGGCTGCATCTCAGCTTGGTACACTGGGGTGGAGAAAAGTCCGCTACCTGAAGGGATTCACCCATCGGTTCAATTTGAGAGCTGAATCGTCTTTGTTGAACTTGATATAACCATTTAACTCAGTATATCGCTATATTCGACGGCGCTGTAGGTGTGGGCATTCACAAATCTTGTTCTCCAGTCATATCACTTCCCTCCTTTGTTTGTGGTGATTAAGTGAACCACCTGCTGTAGGCTGAGCGGCGCCCACATACACGTGTCCCTTTTTGGCCATCGCTGTCCTGGGAGAAATACAGAAAGGACACCATAACCATAGAAACGGGGTCAGCCTGTTGCTACGGAGAAGTGCCTGTGTGCCATGGCGAGGTTTTCCTCTAAGATGATTTTCTTCTTTTTTCTTTTTTTTTACTGTGATGGCAGCCATGGGGTGTGTGAAGTGAAAATTCATACACATTCCCTGTATTATACATGGTATAAAGGTGCTTTGAGCTACACAGCTCATTTCAGAAGGGGTGTCAGGTGCTGTCACAGCATGCCTGCTGAGGAACATTTTTCTACAAAAAAAAACTTAGAGAGAGATAGAAAACACTTTTTTCTGCAGACATTCCCTCTGTTAAGATCAAACGCAATTTCTACCGATCCCTGAGATGCTGAACCAACTATTTACAGCATTTCTTTTTTTTTATTTATTTTTTTTACTGTAGTACAGCATTTTCATCTTGAGCTCATTTATGCATACCACAGATATGGACTTTAGCCAGGGCTCTATTGGAAACTCTCAGAAGGGCAATCTCATTAAACAGAGGTAAATATATAACAAAAAAAAAAAAAATCATAAAAAGTCAGTCCCCATCAGCAGCTGTTCTGGAGATCTGCAGCCACCAACAGTGAAAAGGCTATAAGTCAGTTCACTTGCAGACATATGAAGACCTCGTGTAGAGATCTTTTTTCTTTAGCATATGAATTCTTCATATGAAAACAGATGAACAAATAAATGTAATTCCCGAAAAACAAAACAAAACATAACAAAACACATAACATACTCTCTTCGACTCTTAGTATTATTATTATTTTTTATTATTATTCATATTACTAGGGGTGGGGGCGGCATGCTTTATGGTCATGCAATTGGAGATAAATGGTTCTGCAAACAAACTCAATAAAGCACAGAGACACAGACCTTGATACCAGCAGTAATTTTAGATATAAGGTCATTTTAGAGAACTTTGCACATATATCTTTGTGCTATGAAGCAGCAGTCCTGCTGATGAGATGTGTGCATGTGAAACAAGTGAGCAAACAGTGACCACTTGCCTGATGGAGGAATCGTGCTAATGCATGTACATTAGAGTGTGGTTTGTGAGAGTCGTGTCAGACAGAGAGCCATAAACACTTGAAATGACCACAGATCTTCAGGGATGCTGTTGTCAGTGGTGCAGAATGTAGGCATATAGGGTCTATACGAAATAATAATAAAAAAAAAAAGCATAAATAATTTACAGAAGGGCCAAAAAGTCAAGGAAAACAGCTGAATGAAGCATGTATCAGATTGATCTGGCTTGTTCTGGGTACAAAGGAGGGTGGCTTCATTATTCCTGTGCTTCTGAGCTTTGTTAAAACCCACAGAACATGATTTTAAATTCTAATGGAGAAACCACAGTTTCCAAAAATACCCAATAAATTATGCTGAATCACAGGGAAAGGTGTATAAAATGACACACAAGACATTTAGGTATTTTGTATTTGATGTTATGCTGCAGCCATAAAACAATGGCGTGTTTTGTTTGAATATTTCACTCAGTAGAAGTGTGATGTAGCCTCCATGAATCATTGCAGCCAGCAGATACATACACAATATTTTTATGTGTTACTTTCACACAATATGGTAAAAAAATGTTGACTTTGAAGCAAGTAAAGGGGAACTTAAGGGAAAATCAGAGTCCATGGGGGTTAAATCGCAATGTTGGAAGTATAGTACATCATGTTTACACCAGTGCCGTTCCAATTTCTTAGTTCCTTAAATCTGAGGGCTTATTTTAATCTGTCACTGGGTGGATTGCTTACCCGTGAATATACTGTACACTGACTAATACAGAGGCATCAACATGGGACTCTCAGGCATATGCAAGCATCTATCTGAGAAAAGAATCGTCTTGCCTCTCAATCTGTAATTGAGTGATGGATAATTCAGCACTTTGTAGGTATGGCGTGCGAGGAGAGGTTGAATTAATCTCACAGCAGGACAGTTTTGCTTACCTTTGCCTCTGATTTATGCCGCAATTTAGCCTCCGTGCCACAGTTCCATATCTGCACAGATACCTGAGCAAGAACGTAAAAGGTTTTCTGCAGAATACTAATTCAATTTAAGTTGTCCTTAAGAGCGAAGGTAAATCTTCAGGAGAGTTTGACTACATTCCCCTGGTAGTCGAGTGTGACTCAGTGGAGACTGTCTCCGTAAGAGACAGACGCAAAAACCTCGGAGGGCTTACACACACTCACAGCCTTTATTTGGAATGAATCAATTGAGTGCAATCTTTTAGCATCAACCCCTCTGTAAGAGACTTTTTTCATAAGCATTGATTGCTTTTATTCTGTGTGTGCCAGTCTATCAGGATCGATATTCTTATATCCCTGATTCAAGAATGCTAAAATGTCTGAAGCGTTTCTTCTTGTGTGCTGTAACTGGGTACAATTACTGAGAAATCCATACTTTTAGCTCTGGCCTTCTGGTATCTCCAATTAAACATTGACTGCACTGCACTTCACATCCCACTCTTATCAGAGGTTACAAACAAGAATTTACAGGAAGCTAAACCTGCATTTGACAGAAGTAAATAGGCCTCTGGGAGACATTCACCTGCGAGCGTTAACATATATACAAAGATTTGCTGAAAGCTCACCAAGATGTACTGCACTGTGTTACTGCTGTCAACAGTCGCATTGGATTCTGTACATAATGAAAACTGAGATCCATGGATTGTGCAATCGGTCTGAAAGGGTTTCATAAGACCCAACTTTCTTTACCCACTGAGGAGCAGGCAAATTCTCAAATACATTTAACAACCTGAAAAATCACAGATTTTAGAGATTCGGGGTGTTCACCCAACAGAGATGAAAATGTACCACCCCTGTTGTGAGATGCTGCTCGCTTATAATCTCTGACTAAACCAACATAGTGTGGCTAAAAATGCTAACTAGCAATCGAGACATTTCTGGGAACAGTTCAGATTCAGCGAGTTCCTTGAATGACTAATCAACCCCTGCAGATCAGAACGTAGGAAGCGATAATTGATCCTGCTGAGCATGAGGCACAAAAAAAGGTTAACCAGTGGTGACTCTCTCTTGAAGGAATAGCCGAAAGCCTATTCATGTCGATGAAAGTAATCAAGTGATATTGTTAGCATCGTAGGAATAATAGTAATGATTATTACTGTGTTCTGCCTCCACACCAGTTTGGTGTCTAATGTTCACAGGTAACCAAAAAAATAGAGTTTTGATCTTTTTTGAGAATTTAGTCTTTTTTGGGGTCTTTAGCAGAGAGCTGACCCAGACTTTGACTCGTGGGATTCAGGCAATCGACTCATTTGTGGTCAGCCGTCCATCACAAGCGTCACCTAATTTGACTGTTTTCACCGTCTTCTGTGTATTAGCTTAATGTGCAGTTTTCTTATTTTGTTTTTGCAATAGTACTGCATCGTTTTTCACCTCACAGGTGGCAGTGGCTTGTTTCAGGAGGTTTACTGCAGTGCAGATGTGCAGCTCTCAGGATGGTCAAGTGAGTCACGAAGCTTGTCACTGACTTGCCTTGACAACATGTCCATCACTGTGCTGGAGCCAAAATAAACTCTGATTTTGTGGCATCGATATATAATTTGAGTTTTCAGACACACAAAAATATTTCTTACAAAAGTAATCTACTATCAAAAATTCATACAAATGCATTCTATTTTCTTTTCTTTTTTTTTTTTTTAACTCCAATCAAATTCAACTTACAAAATGTACAAAGTGATTAAATACAGATGTCAAATACAGTACCTATAAATAAAACACTGCCAATTTTTGAATAAATTCAAGCTGTACTCAGTACAGTTTGTTACTGTGGCTACAGTAAGCACTGGCAGACACCTGGGTCTCGTTTAATGAAGAGCTGTGCCACAGCGATTGTGTCTTTTGAATAGAAACCCTGACAAAATGCTCCAGGCTGCATATCCAGAAAAAAAAGCAACTCTTTTGTTGTTGTTCCAGTTTATATGCCCAACCCTACATGTGCTCCAGATGAATTATGCCACTTGTCATTCAAAACAGATCAAAAAAAGGTGATTCAAACCTGTACCATGAACAGGCAAGCAATATAAATCACATGTGCTTAAAGACAGTTCACTTCCCCTCGCTTCCGGTACATGCCACAGAAATAATGAGCATGCATACTGAGCGGGAAACTTCACAGACCTTATTCAGTCCCAGGTTTCTGCCTTTGAATCCCTTGTAATGCAGATGATCACATCACATTGCTCTTTCCTCTGATGTGCTTCCACTGGCAGTGTAATTGCAAAATGTATATTGTATATTACTATAAAAGGGTGCATCTTCAGACCAGTCAAAATTTATACATGTATGCATTTTTCCATGCAGGAGGACTTACAGTATGTAAAATATATTGCAATAATAGTCCATGTGTTACACTGAGGTCAATAGGCTTTATTTTTGTTTGTTAACCCCTTCCTCAGGTCATGTTCAGACTGTAAAACAAAAAACGTCCATCTGGAGGTTTCATTTATAGTGTTTAGTGTACAAAGTCAAGTCTACCCTGTCAACAGCTGAGCCTGCTCATGACTTTCGTAGGCATAGAGATGTTCACAGTCGTGATAGAAAAGATATTTTTGTAAAAATGCATGCTGTGCATCCATGCATTCTCATAAATGAAACACAAGCAATTCACCAGATAATTAATTCCCTTTTCAAATCCTTAATAAGCATACCAACCATGCAAATAGCTTTTGAATCTGTATAGTTTAGACTTTTTCAATTTGTTTTCAATTTATGTCAGAGAATAAATCTAAACATCTCAGGGGGCCTCAGGTAAAAAGACTTCTAAGCGATATTGGAGAGAGACTGAGGTCTTAAGAAGATGATGAGTAAATTGTTACTTTGAGACACAAATTCACATTCAGGATGTCATTAAGTACCAGAGTTTGATTTGGGTATTAACGCATGCATCCCTGTCTGCTCATTACAACCTTGAAGGTACAGCGTATACAGGGAAAAGAGCTTTATGCAAGAACGCACATGAAGAAGAATATGAATGTTAATCAGTGAAACCCTGTAATAATTTGAGCATACATGTTGTTTTCATTGAGCAAAACCGTCCAGTGTTCTGGTATCAGATGTTCTAAACTGTGACTTGATATTTCGTGCATGCATCCAAAACTCAGAACAGGAAAGATTTTCCATTCTCCTGTTCAGTGTAAAATGCTCCGCACACATCTGCCACATCTCAGTCTTGCAGGAACCAGATGAAGGACTGACAGCACAATAATAAGAGGGCTAGATAATAGAGATACAGTGATACTAATTTAAAATGTATTCAGTTTTCAAGCATGTAATAGCCATCAAGCAAATCACATTTTAATTGTGCTCCCACTTAACACAAACCTGATATTATGGTTCTATTGCAGAGTTGAGGCCACAACCTTTATGAAAAAAATCAAATGAGAAACCACATGTGAAATAACCCACATGTGGTTTTGGAACACATGTGATCCACAACCGCATGTGATTTAATTTTTTCACATGTGATTTTCACGTTGGTTTTTCCACATGTTGTATGACATCACATGTGAACATGTGATGTGACACACATCATTTCACATGTGAAAAAGCAAAATGAAAAACACATATGTTCCAAAACCACATGTTGTTTATTTCACATGTGATTTTCATGTGACGTGTTGTTTTCACATGTGAAGATTTTCGTCTACATGAGAAGAATTCAGTCACATGTGAAGGTGTGGAATTAATGTGATGATGTAAATCTCACATGCAATTTCATGTGAATTATATTGTTTTCACATGTGAACTATAATTTCCACATGAGAAGAAACTAGTCACATGCGATAATGTGGAATTCACATATGAAGATGCAAATCTCACATGTGATTTTATGATGTTTTCACATGTGGAAATTCTAGTTCAGAATCTAGTTACATGTGAAAAGGCTTATACCACATGACTTTGTGTGACCAGTTTTCTTTTCACATGTGGAAATTTTCAATCATGTGAAAATATCAAATCACATATGAAAATGTCTAGTTCACATGTGACATTGTTATCACCTGTGAAAAGCAAATGACATGTGAAAAGTTAAAGTTCACATGTGACATTAATTTCTTTTCACATGTGAAAATGTTAGTTTACATGTGAATCTTTCCATTTACATGTGAAAATGGTAAATTCACATGTGAAATTCAAATTTTCCCATGTGAAAAGGCATATTTCACACATGACTTTTTCATAAGGGAACTCATTTATAAGCTCCGTTGCCCCAGGGATTTTTACCGTT
>OMLB01012384.1:1412-14537 GCA_900302555.1 Myripristis jacobus | reverse complement strand
TACTAGTAATAATTATGATGCAACATGTACAGTTCACACCACAGCCTTGTAAGAGCATCCAGATTTCATAAGCTGCCATATTTTCACATCTCAACGTCTCCAAATGTGTCTGATAAAGACGAGGCAGCTTGCAAGATCTGGATGGTCACTTGAGGGAATTCACACCATGCTTCCATCCAAAATGCCCTGCAGTTCTCTAGCTCTTGGTGGTATCACACCATGCAGTTAGGATCAGCTGCAAAATCCTGCGGCTGCTTTCAATTAAGCATCTCAAGACTCATTTTTGTGTTAAGATGCTACTTTAAAGCACAACACTTGGACACCAGCAGAAAGAATAAATATCTGGAAGAAACGTCAGGAATAGCGAATAGAAACATTTTGACCTTTCTTTAGGAAGTCAGCAGGTACCAAACAACTTACTTACAAAACAAACAAAACGCATACACCAACAATTAACTGTCAGGTCAAATTAATATTCTGTGTAAATTCAGTAATGAGCTGTCACACCAGGTTCATGCGTAGAAACCTACCACTCCACCTGGGTGGACCTGGAAATACAACCACGCTAATTAGATTTACAAATCACACGCTGATCTTAAACTGGCAGTCACATTTTAAACATAACAACAATTCCACTTAATTTCCACATAACAAAAAAATGACAAATTGTGTTCGAGTGTCAAGTTTAACAATGCAGGGACTTGTCATGAGCAGAGCACACCCACATCCTCATTTCTTCCTGTCAATGCAAATATGCCTAACAAAGACAGGGCCCTCGAAAGGATTTACCTCTGACTATTTTGCTAGGATTTGGGTCTGTGCAACAGCATCTGAACCATCTTACAGCGAAAAACACCATCAAAATGAAAACAAACGTATTTACTGTGAGAGTTGCATTTCTAGGCCAAGGATGGGTCACCTTCCTAATCACATGTTGCTCTAGCTGAGGATTAAAAAAAAAAAAAAAAAAATTCTGAAAACCTGAAATTTCATCTGGATTCATTTGTTTGGCTACAGCAGCCTGGTAAATCCCCAAATTTGCTTTCACTATCACACTAGCCTTGCAGGGTTTCCAGATGATTAACTTCTTTTCTGCCTCACCTTGTCTTCGTAGCTCGTTTTTGACAGCCTCCACTCCTCCTTTTTTCTCGATGAAGTCGTAGATGACCTTAGATGTCTCCTTGTCTTTGAGCTGAGCCTCAGAGATGCCGCACATATCAAACAGGTTCTTCAACTCTGGGTCCAAGTTATTCAGCTGCAGGGGGAAAATATAGAGACGTGTCATTTTGTGGATGCCTCTATTCAAAATGCCAACAGAAGCATGCATGATAAGAATGGGTGCACCAATAGTAACTCACCACCCTAACCCTGACAATACAACTTGTTTTTCCAATTAAGCTATGCATGAATGCAGAGGGAGTGAGAGAGAAACTAAAACAGAAACAACAGATAAGAAAGAGCTGGAAACAGAAAGCACACACCCCTGTGTTATTTGGTTTATATTAGGAATATATTGTCATATCAAAAACAGACATGGCACCTTTCAAGATAATATTTCAACGAGAATCTCCTAATTTTTTCAATACCCACACAATGTCTGTCCTCGTAGATGTTTTAGTCAAACCAATGGTATCAAAGTGTAGACTGTGAGAAGTAATGTTTTGATGCTTTTTTTAGTTTTACATTGCATTAGTAATCCTACTATTTGAAACAGTCTGGGCAATCCCTTTAGGAAAAATGCAAAATGGACCACAATGCTCTACCCAGCTCTCATACTGCCACCTGGTGGAGCAGTGGCAGCATTATCAAGTTGGCACTCAGGAAGAAAATTAAGGCCTCATTAACCCAAATTCCAGCATAGGCCAAAACAAGTCTGGCAAGGGCTTAAATCATTATCTGTCACATAAGGCCCTTCATCAAACCAACATTTGTGTGTTTCATATTGTGTGTTGCTGCCAGCAGAGATGATGTAGCAAAACCCAACGAAACCACAAAAAAAAAATCTATTCAGCTGTTTCCTGTACGGGAGATCCTATTGTTCTTTCAGCATGTCTGGCAGTCCCTACCTTCTCTGTTGTCTGTTAACATGACCGAGCACCAGTGCCCAAATTCCAGCACAGTTATTGTACTTGGTAGATGAAGTGATTCTGATCTTTAGGTATAATACATTCTAATCCCTTCCTACCCAAAGCACAGCGGATTAAAGTTTTTTTTCCTTATGCACTCTTATGATTCAGAGATCGACATTACTGCGGTGATGCCCATTGTCCCCAGACTACACAGTGTGTGTCCTGCAAGTTTGTGCAAAATGCTTGTGGCAGACCTGCAGCAACAATGCTAACAGCAGGACTCCTATGATTGATTACATAAACATCTCTCTGTCTTTAATTCACTTGTTCATAAATGTAGCAGTATATTCACTTGTTTATTGACTCATGATGGCAGCAGCCTGAGGTTTTTTTAGAGGAGCTTTTGGTAGAAATGTTGCAATTGCATTCACTGATTTGTGCTTTGTGTTAAAGTCTGAAGGTTGGACAGGTGGGTAAAATGCCCCCCCGTTCAAAAATATAGAAATCTTTGAAAGCAATAACTTATAAAACCAAATCATTTTCATTTAAATTTTTTCATTTTGAGACAGAGTCAGCTGAGCCCTCTGACCCCCATGATCTCATACTCATCATCCAACATCCAGCATAATTACTGACAATGCTTTTTGGGGGGGGATGAGTCCATGGATTATGCAGATACAGGTTCATTCCCTTCCCCGCAGAAATCTCCTTGTGTAACACCGATGATGACTTCATTACACAGCAGGGCTTAATATTTCAGAGCGGATGCTGAATTTGTAAAATCTGTCCCCGGGAAGGACATCTGACTGACAAACAGAAAACACAAACCCTGGGCCAAATTTTAAGGATGCACCAAGGTGCGTGACACGTGCACAGTCACACACTCCCGCACGTGCAGTCCAGCACACACAGTTTTGTTAATACTTACATCAAAGCCTGTATTAGGATCCCATCCTACGTGTCCAATATGCCTGCAAAGGAGGGGGTGGCAAAAAAGAGAGCACATGAGAGTCAATGAGAGAGGCGAGGAGAGCCAAAAAAACATGGGCAAAATGAGAACATATGAGCTGAGATCCATGGGGATGAAAACAGCATTTACTATATCACACTCGATCACAAAGATGACCAGGCAGAGTTCACGTAAATACCCAGAAAGTATGATTGCATTTGGTTTTAGTGTGTGTGTGTGTGTGTGTGTGTGTACCTTTGAGTGTTTTGTTGTGTATGTGTGTGTAAGAGATTGGGGAAAAAAAATGAGAGACAAGCTTAAGGGTCCAGATTATGTGTAGTGGGAGCAAATCCTTCACATCAATGCGTCACCAACGTATTTCAAATTTCTTCTATTTCAGACACTTTGTATGAAATTCTATTATGCTATCTGAAGATCTTTAAAATCTAATTCCGCACGTTTCTTTTCACGTGAAAGACCAATTTCATTCTTGACAAATCTTGACATTGTTTTTTTTTGTATTTTCATGCTTTAGCAACGCCTTCTTGTACATATGTGGCTGTTCCCACTGTCCTCACTGGGTGATGGTTAGTTTGCTGTATGCTAAGTGCCATGATGGCACCTGTGTTTCTGACCCATCCCCCACACGATCAGACCACACAGCACCCATGCGACCACTGACCCCATTCCTGAAAGCATAGCCTAGATGATCCTCACATTATCAATCATGGCACATATTCCATGGGATTAGATTATGAATTAGAAATAGCCTGGGTTAATATTTCACACAGATTTATCAGCGCTGATGATGCTTGTGGACCAAAGGTCAGTATGTCATATGGGGTGCACACCTCTAATGAACCCATTACAAAATCTGATGGATTTAATCTCCGATTTAGTCACGTCTCACAAGGGAGGCGGTGGGCAATGATATGTTGTCTTCCTCTCACATTTTTCTCTGAATTCATATTTAATCAGTTAATAGTTATTGATTTTTCCATTCTTCTTCAATCAAGTAATTCACTTCCTGAAATGACAGGAGATAGGGAAAGTAAATCATGGTGATGGTGATAGGCTGATGCTTGTACATTATGAGTAAGCAGGATTGTGCACTAATAATGATCCAGTGGCTATTATACCGAGCTATTTCTGGACCTATTACCTGGTGTCTGTCCATATAGTAGATGCAATGTTGGTGTTGTTTTTAGCTGCAAACAGCACCTAGGTTGCATCACTCTGACAGTCGGCTGCCCCAGGCCACAAATATGCCACTGCAGGAAACAGCTATAGAGACGCTTTGAGCCTCTGCTGCCCTCCCTGAGGTTTCGTACTCTTTTTCCTCCCATTCAAGTTTTTTTAAGGGAGTTTTTCCTTATCTGATGTGAGGGTCTAAGGATACAGTATGTTATACTGCTGTGAAGCCCCTTGAGGCAAATGTGTCATTTCTGACAGTGGGCTATACAAAATAAAATGGACTGGGCTATGAGTTGATCTTCCATGTCACTTTCCGTTTGGGTTAGTTGGTAAAGCTAAGACAAGGTTTGCCACACTAGAGACTTTAGCTCAAATACCCAGTGAGTTTAGCAAGAGCCAAATTAGCTGCAGATTATCATGGATTATGTGCTTTTTATATCATTGAGTTTTCATTATATTTCTTTTTTTGCATGTAAAACTTGTGCAGAAGTTTACGCACAAAGCAAATTTCCCTCATAAGACAATAAATGACTCTCTGAACTGAGCTAAAAATGATGGTGATGATGCTGATGATTGTCTAACTGTGGTATGATCGCTGATGTCAATGCTAATGTAAATATGGCATTTTTGTACTTGTCTTAGGTTTGGTTTTCTTGTGTTTCTGTGAGATTTGGCAAATGCTGCAACTTTTTGTTTCAACTGTAAAGGTATTCCCCCATGAGGATAAAGTTTATCTATCATCTGAGCTGAACCAAACCCGGCTACTGCCTGGTGACTCACTGGAAGTTGCTTGGTGTGCCGATGTCTGCCTTGGTCAACCTCTTCTTCTTTGCCTTCCCCTTCTTCTCTTTCTTTGGGAAGGAGGAGTGCACGATGTTGTTGACCTGAGAGTTGTTATGGTAACGCTGAACATTGTTGATCTCTGGGTTCTTGATGTCGACGGTGGCCATGGGCAACGTGGGTCCTTGACAGTTACAAAAAGATGAAAATTAGATCTTCAGTTCTCAAACAAGCAGCACATGCAATGTACAGACTAAAGCATTTTCTGAAACTAGAGAAACCCTAAATTGGTTGTAGGTTTGTTTCTGTCCACGATGGCAATGAGTCTGTAATGTAATTATGATGTCATTGTTTAATATTCTCAGTGTTTTAAAATTCAGCAAACAAATCAACACTGTATCCCTGGTAGTGTCTAAATTTATGGTGTATGTGTGTCTGGGGAGCATATAGTCGTGTGATGGATCAATTCATTAATAGCCAGACAGAGTAAAAATGTGGTTCCTTCAGATAATCAATGTTCTTTCAATTATGTAGCTAATGCACCACTTAATGGCCATTAGAGGTTTTATTGTTCAGCTCAGATGGTGATTGGGAATTGTATTAGGATTCCTGAGACTTGTGAAACAAGGCTTCAGGTATGTGGCATTATTAGAGACTCATGTCCCCACTGTCAACTGGCCCATTTAGGACGTTTTCACACCTGTAGTCCGTTTGCTGTGGTTCAAATCAGTGGAATAACTGATACTTTGTTGCATTGTTCATTTGGTTTGGTTTGATTTCACACGGCAAAGGATTCAAACAAACCAAATCATATCAACAAAAACCATGTGGCAGCTGTCAGCCTGCTCATTGGTCAGGGTCAGACAAATATCACTACGTTGAAAGGCAGAGAAAGGCCGTATTTACTTTGACAATGTCTTCTTTTCCCTCACTGTCTTTATTGTGCAAACACATTTGGCCAAAACGGTATCAACATGGCCATGGAGTACTGTCAGCAGCTTTGACATTTCTTCATTGTTACAGTGATCATTTGGGGAAAAAAAAAAAGACATTCATTTCCATGTTGCTCCATGCCAACCTTTGCTTCCTTGTGTTCCTATGCTGCAAATGCTACCGAGTCGCATCTTTCAGTTATTAATTACAAGTCCGTAATGCACAGCTGAGCTTCCAGAACTGGTTCGTGTTCACACTGCATGCAAACCGCTCCAGAACTGGTTCGTAACCGTGCTGAGACCAACTTCTCAAGAGAGTATCGGTCCAGTTGTGTGATTGCTGGTTTCACACCTGCCTAAACAAACTGCACTGAGAGGGAAAATACACCAGAGTTTGATTCAATTAGACTAAACGAGGCAGGTGTGAAAACACACTTAAACCAACTGGTGAACTGGTTAATTTTTCCAAGCTGGTACTTGATAAAGAGCTCAATTTTATATGGGGAGAAAAAAATCCACTCTTTACCTGTTAAATGTAAGGGTCTGAAAAACTGTTCTTGTTTTAGCAACCAGTTTAGTAACTTAGCATTCCTCAGAAATACTTTTGGTCTTCATTTTAGACTATTATTAATTTTGATGCAGCTGCCACTTTTCCACATGGCTAATATCTCATTTTAAAAATCATGGTGTTCAAAACTGTCAGCTATTTAAAACAGATGGTGTAGGGCACACAAATATACAAATATACAAATATCCATCAAGACTATTTAATGACCATTTGGAAAGCACACTTGCTGGAAACAGGAATTATGACGGAGGATAATGAGATGTCATCACTATTTAGCTTAGCTTTCACTGTCTACACATCAAAGAGCACTAGCTTCTACAAAAAAAATATTCAAACAGCCATTAGAAATGTTCAGCAGCAGATACCAGAGGCGTCTGTAAACTTAATTATCTATTATTTATACAGAATGCGGCTTACTTCTTACATTCAGGTAAAGCTTTTTCTGTTTCTGATATTTTTTCAAGCTGTGAAATTGGACTAGCCTGGACACAGGAACCCCAGTGGGCACAACCACACATGGTGATGCCAACTGCACTAAAACAAGCCATTACATACAGCCAACGCTAATGGCAACTTCACTATATGCATGCAGCCAACGTGGAAAAACACACAGAAATTAAATCAGTAACGAGCGGTTGGCCTGATGCTGAAGTCTGGTGGTCAGAGTTTCAGACTGAAGTCTTACATATGTGGTGGATGTTATTCGCCTGCAGCTTGTTAATTGGTAATAATCTTGATTTCATGCTGATGTTTTCCTTAAAGACCAATTAAAAAGAACTACCTGAGTTTTAAGGTTCTAAAGTAAAGGTTCAAAAAGATGCACCCCTGTGAGATTTGCTTTTGGAAAACAACAACAACAACAACAACAAAACGCATCACACTCAGGACATTGCTCAAAAATCAATGTTTTCATGATTGCAATGGCCTTCATACTATTTTAGTGACAACTGGTTTTCCACCAGTTCCTCAGCTATACATACCCTTGAGATATTCCCTACAGGGACTTTTGGGAGTTTTGCTGAGTGAAGGTGAGGCTGATCGGCTGCGTTGCCTTCTCACCCGCTCCCATACACCTCCTCCATCTCTTGCTCCACAAGTGGCTTTATTTACATCAAGGAGCATTTTCCCTACCACACTGCAAGCTCTATTTTCTGGGCAAAGTGACAGCCGAGAAGTAGAGTCGATGAAAGGTGGGTAAAGGTCCTCCTGGGGAAGAACCAGACAGTGCAGGGAGGACAGACAGCCACCTGGGCCCACACCACCTCCTCCAACTGCCGATCCACCCCCTCCGCCCTCACATCCCAACTCCTCAGAGGGAGCAGACAGGAAGGTGGTACAGAACATCATCATAGATGCTGACCAGGCATGGGCAAGATGGAGTGGGTGAATAAAGGAGTACACGTCACAATCAGGATGAGCAAAATCCTGGTTCAAATGAAAACATTTTCATGGAGATTTCTGAGTGAAAACCAAGCTGATTCCAACGCTAGACAAATCCAAGAGGTTCCGTTTCAGCTCGGAAAGAAATCCACAGTTGTATGTGAATAATTATGACTGTGGCGGAGATCCCACATTCAAAGACAATCTTGTGCCCAACAGGTAAAGGCTGATTGCTAAACAGGACCTAAAGGGCAACTACTGCCTTCATCTTGATAAGAACAGGAAAAGCACAATCCAAACGTCGTAAATAAATCAAATTTTGATGAACTCCATTCAACAGTCTATAGTGTTCCGCATTTGATATCTGGCGCAGTGGGGTCAAGTTGTCAGAGGTGTGCAGGCAGATATCCAGTAAGGCCATGGGAAGGAAAAAGAGCCAGGAAGCACTTTAAGTTGACTCTTCCTCTTGCTTTCCTTTCATTGCTGCCTCAGTGCTTCTGGATTCCTCTCACTTGCTCTCTCTGTTTTGTCTGCTCTGTCTGTCGGTATGATGGTCTGAGTATTTATCTCTCTTTTGCAATCACTTTCAATAGCTGTCTTTCCATCTCAATAGGGTGCCCTGATAGATTATCATGCTTGGATTGTGTCCATGTCTTTGAATCTCCACCCACCTAGACTACGATCTCCTCCCCTTTTCTCCAAAACATGCAGCCCCGCCGGATCTAATCCCAGCAAATTATTCCATTGCTGGATTTTACGTAACCATTAAAACCCATGCACGCTTAATCCTATGTTAATCTATGGGGTTTGTAAAACATGATGAATCTGTCTGCAGGGTGATAGACAGAGAGAGAGGAGAGAGTGACAGATAGATTGCAGGAAGAAATGGTGAGGAGATGAAAAGCAGAATTTAGAGGGCAGGACAGAGTAAGAGATGAGCTGGAGTGAACAGGAAAGGGCAAAGGGCAGAACAAAAGGAGATAAGAGCACAGCACTAGAGCGGATATATGGAGAATGCATATGTTGACGTAATGGAAAGTGAGAGATAAACACAAGGGGACAGACAGGAAAAGACTGTGGCAAAGATACATGTCATAGTAGCTTTCAACAGGACTAGCACTAAAAAAAAGAAAGTTTATAGACAATGACAGCTAAATCCTCTGCTGTACATAGACCCAGCCCCAGAATGGTACATAATTAAATGGCACTGAAATACCTGTTGGTTCAAGTGTGCATCTAAAATGACAACATGGCATGTGACCCAATGCAAAACACTGACATGCCCATGCTGTAAAGTGCATCAGCTAAATGCCTGCAGACAAAACGCGCTGCCCGTCTAGTCAAAAGCTCTACATGGATGCACATGCAGACACATAATTATTAATAAGCCAGCTGGGTCAAATCACGCCATCTGTCAGTCCAAAACTGGTTCACGCACACACACACTCAGAAAAATGGGTACTGAGTCAAAACTTAGGCCATACGTCTTACGTAGTATACAAAACCTCAGAGTGTTTGTGTATACATCCAGAAATGCAACCCATCTGTTTAGAGTCAACAGGCCATATTGAGAGCTGGGAAAGGGCATGTAGTTCATAGACCAACAATCCAGTTTAATTTACTGATGTCACAATAAAAGCACGCAACATTCTCTCGTATCAGCATCTAGGAAACTGTATCAGTGTTATGTTACTGTATCTAGTTCTGTATATCATAAGCATTTAGTGGCTTTTGGTCCAATTTCAAACACTTTTCAAATAACTTAAGAATTCTGTGTCACTCTACCCCTAGTGTGCTACAACTATATTTTAAAAACTTCTTAAATATCTTTTATTCAATATCTATAATATCTATTATACAACAGTTAGTTCTGGTGAGGGAATCTGATTGGACAAGATGCATTCCTTGAGTGCTGATATACAGTATAACAGCACTCTGTTGTTTTACTATTATGTACAGCATCACTCCACTTTAGTAATGTTCAGTAACAACCGTTAATTTATTTGTGTCTTATTACCATTACTTCATGAATGATGTCTGTGGAACTGTTGTATAAAAGCAATATCACACTCCAGGTTGTGCTGTTATACTGAATATCAGCACAGCTGTCTCTATGACTGAATCATATCAGCCATGCTGATATTCAGTATATTAGCATAACCTCGAATGAGATATTGCTTAATTAAACACCTGATCAACGCAATATTACTCAGTGGCAATATAAACTAGAGAACAGTTATGACTTTGGTAGTTACCTTCCCTGCATGTGCAATTTTCTGCCTGCTCTTTCTTAATCGTTTATTACCTCTAATGTCCTACTATAGGAAGTCTCAAATGCACCTAACGCCCTACTTAAATAAACGCTCATGAACACTCAGGAACTCAAATAATACAGCTAAAACCAAAACCAAGAACCACATGTAACATCCTAGAATCTGTGTGTTGACTTGATTTCATTTTTCCACAGGTAGGAGAATCACTCACTTGTTTTTGTCAAACAATCCCAAACCAACAGTCTAAGTTTAGGCTGTTCAGTAAAAGTTATCGACTGGAACTCTGTAAAGTTTCATACAGTAAAAACGTGGTACTGATCTACATTTTAACAGATGACATTTACTCTATTTCACTACACCACTAGATCATGGATGATCTCTAAAGAGCATTTGGTTCCAGCCAGAGTATTAGTGCTAGGAAAGCACTATGACATAGTAAAAGCAAAACAAGATGGGGATAGGGAGGGAAAATGAGGAACCTGGGCACTCACATACTTACTCAATAAATCCCAGTAAAAGAATGTTAGCCATATGATGCAATTTTTACATTCTCTGTGCATCTTAAAAAACACTGAGTCTGTCTTCCTGTTGGTGGGTCAACATTTTTGTTGTCACAGGCCTTACTGCATTTTCTGCTGTTTCTGCAGATTGCAACTGACTGCAAAACAGTGAAGAATGTGTCATTTGGGACCACAACCAAGGCGAGTTTGCAGTCTCAAATGAATAATTATTTGTTTGAGGTCAACATTTGGGGGTGATAACCAAAATGCTTGTGCTACTTGTTTCTGAATCCAAAACTATATTTAATTTCATCATCCATCAGCCAAACACCAAAATTAGCTGTAAATCACCATCACCACTGAAAACAATTTGGCTTCAGTCTGTATCCCAGTGCTGGGAGGCAGGATTGTAGTACCAACTAAATGACAAATGATTGACAAAAAACACCAATAACAACAACAACAGAGGACCAAGTGAGGCATGAGTGAGGGTTTGTGAAAGGGAAGGCGTCTTATGTTTATTATTTTGCATGTCAATCTTGACATTTTTGTGTGCACCTTAAATGGCAATGCTTCTTTAAATATGTGTTTTAAATGTGTGTCTGTACAGTTTTTTAAAATGTTTTTTCTAAGTGAATCATATCTTAACCTTACCTCCTATGAGGTCAAACAAACTCAGAGAAACATAAGTACTACTTCTAAGACATACTCAAAGAAATGTTCTGCAAGTGTGTGTATGTGTGAGGTATTTAGCAAAGTGGAGCTGCCGGTCTCTTTTTCCACACTGTTCCATCCTAAGTTCATTTCTAATCGCCTTAATGGGTATAGTATAGGCAAGGCAGGGGGCACCGGGGAGGGTGGCATAACCCTGATTACGTGGTTCAGAAAGATTCTATATGAGGGAACATGATAAAGATACTGAGAGAGAGCAAGACACATTTATGTCAACCCATTAGAAGCTTAATCAGGATTAAACATCATATGGTTTCCCTTTCTACAGATTAAGCCCATGGCTTAGAATCAGAATTGCAGGCTAAACGCTTTATCAACACCATCAGTGAAGAGGATAAGCAACACTGTTCATATGAACAATATGTCACCCTAAAATGCAATTGCATAAGTTCCTCAACAGCTGTCAAGATTTTTTTTCTTTTTTTTTTATAAATAGGATCAATTTAATACTTCTTTCTATAATCAGGTTCTTTAGTGTTCATTATACTATTTACAAGTACCAGATGTTTGGTGTTTGCCCCACAGAATACATGCCAGAAACTTTCCGCAATTACAGGAAAGTATTTTGATCAATTTAGAATGCTTCTCTGTGGTTGACAACTAACCAGACTTAATCTGAATTATCCTGATGTGATAAACCCCACCCATCTGGTATACTAAGCAGATTGGAGGAAAAAACAACAAAACAAAACAAAAAAAACACAAAAATTATTTGAAAATACCAATTGACACTAATCTGTTTATTACTGCAGCTATAGAATATGATAAATACTGAACAACATACCATTTGGAGGATCACGTCTCTTCTCTGTGAACACAGACAAGTGAAATCATTACATTACTGTGCTCGGCTGTGAGATGCATGTTAGTGAGAAGCGCGGACGTGAGTGTGTCAGTTCACAGGTGTGCAAGGAGAAGAGAGTCTGATTTTGAAGCGCAGGGCTCGGCAGGATTGTGCAAGCGCTGCACAGACATGGAGGGTATTTGGAGTAACTGGCAAGCGAGGTAATCTGTTAGTGTGTTGAATAGACTAAAGTCACACGCTCATACACACATACATACCATGGCTGCTAATAATACTGCAGGCGAATGCACATTCAGAGGTACAAAACACTATCCTCTACCAAGAGGGCAATGCACATGCCCCTTCCTCCCTCTTGTAGTATTGTTTATGTTCCTTATAACACTGAACATTCATTGTAGCAGAGGAGGTGGTTAGATTTAAGGGTAGCACACAGCTGGTTAATTCAAGGAAAGTTACTCTGCAGAGCCAACAGACAAAAACACAACCACACAGATACACACACACTACATGTACTGATGGCTTGAGTTTTCCTTTGGCTGAGGGTCAAAGAGTAGCAGTCTTATAGCTAAGATTAGGCACCCATTGCAGAGGGCTGGAGAGAGAAAGATGGAAGATAACAACGCAATCAGGTCAGGAAATGACCACAGAAGAAGAAGAGATACACGGTTTTAACCAAACAAAGATAATGATGAAAGTCTGAGGGTTGAGTGGCATTTAGGAGTTAGAGGTTTGTATTTGCACAGGTGTGCAGAAACAAGACTCAGTTCAGATGAACAGAGACGTGTACAGACATTCAGAGCTCATTTTCCCCACAGTCAGATGCATACTGCAGGACAAAATTTCGAGAGCTTTGGTCCCAATTACGCTGTGCGAAACTAACCAAAAATGTTGGTGCTGGATAAGAACCATGCATCTGCCTAAGAACACTTTCTAGTGATAATAA
>OMLB01012381.1:70217-82519 GCA_900302555.1 Myripristis jacobus | reverse complement strand
ATATTTAGAGAGAGAGAGAGAGAGAGAGAGAGAGAGAGAGAGAGAGAAAAAAAAACAGTGACTGTCCTGCCATAGATAAACAGTTGTTGTTTTAAACAGCCACATTTAATTCATTCTGGGGAATATCTTTATCATTATAAATAAATATTATTATCATAACCAAATGAAATTTCTCAAGACAATTACAGCTCCAAGTGGATAGAGCTGCTTTAACTTGTTTGATTGCAGTCCTGACATTAATTGATGTTAAATCACAAACTACCCTGTGCTGCACAGTGACAAGGAGTGAATTTCAACGGAGTGAAGCTGATTAACTAAATGTGTGCGCAGGACAAGCACCAGCCCCAAACAGTGCAAGTTATGAAATTGATATGATTTAATTAGTCTGCACTGAGAGAAACTACACTGAGCAAAGTTTGATGACTTTATGGGTTACAATGAGCTCTTTGTGGAAATTGTCATTAAGTCATGCCCAATGTCTTGTGACTTGAGCCTCAAAGAAGAAGAAAAAATGTTTTAATTTTGAACGTTTTTTTTCAGTGCAGCTCTGACATAATTGGCTGTTGCCTTTGATCACGCACAATTAAGACCACCCGGCTCCTTACCTGCTCATGGTGATTGTCCTACTTTTGCTCTTTCAGGTCGATGTCACGCCGGTCTTGGCTTAAGTCCCGCTGATCTGTCTCGATGATCCACGGAGAGTTCACCAACTTGCTCTTCTACCCCAGTGTTTGGAAACGCCCAGTGCTGTCAAGTCGATCAGGTATCCCGTCTCTGTGTGTGGGCGTGGTGGAGGAGAGCTTTTATGGGGGGAGTTCTGCACGCCATCACTTAGGGCCGTCTCCGTCACTGCAAGGTCACGGGGCTGCAGGCATTATGCAAACTTTGTTTTTGCTGCTTCAATATTTGACATGATAATACGTATCTCAGCAGAGCATGCGTTGCACTGACGGATAATGCCCTTAACGAAACATCACCATAAAGGTAGGCCATAGTTACAGTGAGGTCAATAATGAGGTTCGGCATCAATGACCTCATGACACTTAAAATTTATTTATCTACATTGGTATCACTATTAATGTCCCTATAATATTACCACAATATATCCTTCCTATCATAGGATAACTATGGCTTTTCTTTTTCTTTATGTGATCGAAAATGTACCAGAAATTACAACTCAAGCAATGCAACTCCTTTGCTAATACATAAGTAGAAATAGAAGTACAAGTAAAAATGTAAAATGCAATGTAATGTAAAGTAAAAGTGTCATCAGTAAGTATCAGGACTAAGCTGGAATGCAAAGTTCAAACTAGATTGGAAATTATACATTTAAGATGCAGTTCAGCAAAAGTAAAACTTCTTCTTTTGGTAATATCATCAAAATGGTTTGGCTTTACAGTGTAGCCTTGCAAACAAATGTGTGCAAGATAATAGAAAATAAAAAAAAGTAAAACATTCAATGTATTTTTGTATGTTATTTTACAGTGTCTCATCTGAAATGCAAGTCCTTTGTTGATAGACTAACTGAAGCAGACTCTGTTCAGAGCCAATGAAACCATAGTCTGTAAGGTGAAGTTATATAACTCTGCATTTATTATGTTTCATGTTATTTTTCAAGATTTAAATACGTCAAAGCTGGGGTAAAAGGAATCCTAACAATAAAGGACCTAATTAGAGTATGCAGCCTATCATTTTATCATATTTTGCAAGAAAATCACAGCTTGTTGCTCCCTCTGGTGGATCACATCTTTTTTGTTTGTTTGTTTTGTTTTGTTTTGTTTTGATGCAGTGCAGTACTTTGTGTGCAGATGACAAATGTGGGAGTTGCCAGCTCTGCGACTGTCAACAAGCCCCCTCCTTTTCTTCCACGAGTGTTAACTCCAAACTGCATGGTTTAATCTTTCAAAATGGCTTAAGGCGCAGACAAGAGCCAAACTACAGGGTGAAATCAGACATGTCAGAATGGTAAATCTGGCCTTTCCTGTTTTTCAGTCAATTTCCTCCTGGTGGAGAATATAAAGTAACAGTATGGCATTGTTATGTACCTCCAGTAAACAAACGTTCTGCTTTCTTTAAAACAGAAGACGTTGCATCCATACACCTTTTCTCTATCAACTGTGAAGTTACTATGGCACTTGGAGGAGCTTTAAGATCTAGGCATCTTTGAAATCCAGCTGCTATGAATTATATTACCAGAACCATAAAAACATGAAAGAGTGCTCGTGGTCCTTCACCTCTAGCACTCTGATTTGTCCTTAAAGTTCCCCTTAAGTAAAGTCGAAAAAAAATCCATATTGTGCTGGTTGCAAGCTTTACTGATCTTACATCGCACTGATATTGAGAGAAATATTCAAACCTGAGATGCCATTGTTTCATGGCTGCACCATAACATCAAATAGAAAAAAAGCTTTTGCATAGTTTTACACACATTTCGCTGTAATTCATTAGGACATATTTGGTGTCTATGGAAGCAATAGAATTTACATAAAAGGTTTATGGGTTTGAACCCAAACCCAACCACACAGCATGCATTTGTAATGATGACCCCACCGATGCGACCGGCAGAGTTGGAGAGGTTAAAAGACTGTATGTTTACTGCATCACTTTATTCAGCCTAATTTTGAGCTGTTAATACTCTCACATATTACTGAAACAAGTGTCCTGATTGTCCTTATTTGTTGAGGTTTTTTATGATAAACATCAGGCATGGTTACGTTCAGGAGCCAGTGCTTCTCTCACAGTCTCTGAGTGGAAATTTGTGATAGCCTAACATACTAGAAAGGGGTGGAGACTTGGCAGTGAGGCATCACATCAGTGTCAGACATTGGCTGGTAGAGGCATGCCCATCTTCACTGTAAGGTAAGAGAGTTAGCATGCACAGAAAAGGCTGAAAAACAGTGTAGCTGGAAATATGAATATGTCACTTCTTGAGTTCATTTTGTCATGCTCTGTTTTGGTGTTTGCTTTTTAATATCATCTAAAGTCATGAAGTAATGTGGATGGACCAGCTAAGGAAATCCCTTAAATCCCTGGGATTGGCTGTGAGATGGATCAATCACTAGCTGCTAAGCCAGTGCCCTTCCTGCCATTACTTCACATGGATTTCCACAAACTCACAAAAGGTCAGAACACTCAAGAGACTTGAAAGGGTGATTATGCAAAACAAAAAAAGGAAAAAAAAACTGAGTGAAACAGATGAATATCCAAGCTGACAGGACAGCTTGCCCATGTGGCAGACACATGGCACTGCAGCTATTATGAAACATGAAAGTCAGATCTTGGGAATCTTGTGGGCTTCCATTTGATACCACTGTAGTGTCATTAAAGGAGCTGTCACACCATATGAATTTACTCATGTGTGTTTCTCCAGCATCCTCATAGTTTTCACACAGTCTTTTTGCCTTCAACATTGTTGCTGTTGTTCAGTTGCATTGCGAGAGAGAAAAAAAATAATGGGATGCTTTGGCCTCATTTTCACTGCTGTTAGTAAATCACTTTAATTGGATCTGGCTTCTTTTGTATGTTATCCTCCTTTAAACCCAGATGTTAAGTACTGAAATGACTTTTAAAAATAAACAAAAACGCAACGCTCTAAAACTCCCAGATGCGTCCTCGCTGAATGAAAAGTGGTAGCTGTGCTGTAGCTGATAGTTTGTCGGTCTGTTTTTGATGCTGTCTTGCCTTGCAGCAAATGAAAAATGGGACAATGGAATGAGGAAACAGGGTGTGGAAACCGGTTTAACTACAACACCCCTTACACCAGATCAGATTAAATGCGTTAAATCCACAACAGCCTGACGTTTTCATGAAATTGTCTACTGGAAATGATAGGCTAGCAAGATTCCTAATGATGGCCTGAGAATCAGCTTTGAGAATCAGTTGTGTCTAAAGAAAAGTAGACCCGGATACTGTTTCGTCCCAGGACAGCTCTCCGAACGTCAAGTGAGCCTTTTTGTAATCATCAGCGTTCAGAACTGGGAATAAAGCTGGAATGCCAGTGGTGTCAGCAGACTCCTGTGGCGGTTTATGTTGGAGATTGACAGACCCCAGGAGCATGAGCCGGCCTAGTTTGAACACGAAAAGTGTCGCTTGAATTTCACAATTTCTCCCTCAAGGGGTTTTGTGTGGCGAGAATGTTGAGTCAGAATATGATTAGTCAGCAATAATACAGGAATATGTCTCAACAAAACGTTCATTGGAGGCTGGGCTTTCTTGGAAATGTTCTCTTTGTTTTGTAAATGTTAGAGATTCGCAATCGTCAGCACGGCTAACCAGCAACTATTGAAATAAAGACTTAAGCCTTATTATGTATGTGTGCCTGTGTGTGCACATGCATGTGCATATATACCTGCACGTGCGCATCAGTGTATGTGTTTGTTCTTTGTATTTGGATATTTCTGAGGACCAAATGCCCTCACAGTGACACAAATATGAGAGAAGGAGCCTCCTAGTGGCTCAGCTGGCTGAGGTACATGCCAGGTAGCCATATTGTACAACAGTGGCACATATTTATTCTGTATCTCCTCGTTGCAACACTTCACTGAAGCTACATCACGCTTACGTTGGGTGAAATATTCAAACTCAAGATGCCACTGTGTTATGGCTGCACCTTTACATCAGATAGAAAATATCTACATCTTTTGCATCATTTTTTAAACATTTTCCTGTAATACAGCAGGATATATTGGTCTTTGGAAACCTAGGGATCCCCTCTAGAATTCAGAATAAAGTTCTGTGAGTTTGAACAAAACTCGGCTCCACAGCAACGACAAACCCACGCGTAACAGAGTAACGGAGTTGAAGAAGTCAATATAAACATCTTTGTGAATGTGTGTGTGTTTCGTCCTCCCTCCTGCCTCCACAGACCTGTGCTCAGCAGTCTCTCAGCATTGTGATGGTAGCGCCCCCTCCTGGCTGCTCTCCAATCTCTGCAGTGCCGGCTCCTAGCCTCTAATTCTCCTCAGCACACACATCTGTAAGCGTTTCTCCCAGACCACAGGAAGAAAATAGAAAGTTGGAAGCGAGAGGCTGTGATTTGGGTGTGTATATATAAATTTGCAAGCATAGGAGAGGCCACTAATATAACAGGAGTCCAAAGGGTGGGAAGCCAGGAGGCCTGGGACACACAAGTCATCAAAGACAAGGCATGAGGAGCCCGAGGACAAATGAAGCCTTTGAGCGTTGCCATGCAGCAGGTGTGGACTTATTCTCAAATTCCCTCCAGCACATCTCATTGGCTCGATGTTGCATACCATGTGCATGTACCAACTTGGCTCATTCTATGTTAGCACTTCTTTCTCCTCCTTGTCTCTTCATTGTTTTCTATCACAACAATGTGGAAAGCCAGTTACCTGATGTGTAACAATACACAATTGTTTTGCTGTGTTTTAGACAAAATGCAGCATTTTGTAAAATGCCATTGCTGACATGAGTAACTGGTAACTGTAACTGGTGCCAGCTATGTTGGTCAAAACAAGTTTAGCTAGCAGAATGTCCAAATCATTAAATCCTACTGTTTTATTGCTGTTGTGTGGACATGGAAAGGACCAACATAACTTGGAGACACAGCAATATTATATAACAACAACAAAACATTTTGTCCTCATCAGCAGGCACAGACATTTTTGGAGCAGTAGTATGTAACTAGCCAGACTGGTTAAAAGGCACATTTGAGGAAAATTACACTAAAATATCAATACATTAGATTCAAGCTCCCAAAGGTTTATTTGAGCACTAGCCCACCAGCCCACAGCCATGTAAAATGGCAAGTGTTACCCGAGATGTGCCATTAAATCTGTGACTAATTCTTCAGATCAAGAGCTGGTTGAGTGGGAACGTGCCATCTAGTCCTGCTTAGGCCTCCAGATAGCAGGCTGTTGCCTCCTCTCCGGTGGTCCGCCCAGGCGGCCCTCCCTTGCAGCTGAGGACACATTTAAGCAGTTTCCCAAAATGAGATGTTCTGTATATAGCCAGTACAGCAGCAGGCTCACAGCTGGGACGACTTGAAAACAACCATGCCTTACCCATTCCCTCAGACCCGCCCCAGAATTAAACATATGAAGCCCAAAATGATCACCCTAAAGTTGGGTGTAGGTGCAACAGAAGACCACAGAGGCCGTTTCTTGACCGAACATCTTCTCTTCATCAACTTTTCCCCGAGGTTCATTAGCTTGGAAGGAGAGGGCGGGGGGTCTCAAAAAGGCCTGAAAAATTGTCACTCACACTTTTTGACAATGTATTAATAAAATCACATACTGATAGCTACTGAGATCATGCAACCTCATGAGGTTTCACATACTTTAGAATAAGCATAAATGCACCGTGTTAAGAACAAAACTAAAGCTGGTGTTTGCAATGAAATTCTGTGTTACAGTATCTAGTTTATTCAGCTCATTCACATGAACTACCACAGAGGTCGGCACTAAGATGATGTAAGAATAAAGTACTTATAACAATAATAATAATATTATAATAATAAAAAACAACAATTTACAGTATGCATGTTGGAACAATGATAATATTCTTAAAAAAAAAAAAAAGGAAAAACGAAAGAAATAAGTGACTAGCGATGGGAAATGAAGGTTGACTGGGAATGCTTAATTTGTGAAGCATTCCCACTTTGGCTGCACTGTCCTCTGTTCTCTCCAGTCTCTCTCCTCTTTCTACCCTCACTAGAGATAACTTGAGCTGTCATCTAAATTTTCTATTGAGATAAATACAATAAATAACAACAAAAATAACCCTTAAGTAGGCGTTTGCTCATCTCATAGTGATGATTCAGCTCTAAGTCTTTCTTAACTTCATTTGTTCCCGTCTTTTACATTTTATTATTCCATCCTCGCTCACTCATGTTGTCGCTTTGCATGCTCAGTCCTTAACCAGCCTCACATCTCTACTGACCATGTGTGGGAGATTTGTATGTAGCTGAACTCCCTTTAATATTGACTAAACAATTAGGGATGCACCAATACTAGTTTACTGACTACTACAAGTTCGAGAACTAAGCATCAGACAAGATCAAGTACCAAAAGTATTCATCGCTAATACTGAACAAAGTAAACACAGATTGTTCAATTGGGGTCACCTGCTAAAATGAACATTTAACCCATCATTTCCTATTAGACATCTTAAATTCTTTTGGTGTGAAAAGGCTGTAAATAAATTAGCTTTTGGATGTCTGATGTCAGTTTCACATATCATACGTGAGTCATAGATGCCACGACCATGTTTCAGTCCGGTATTGGCCTAATATCTTATAGTAGTAATAGTATCAGTGCATCCCTAACACACAGATACTGTGCATACACAAACCAAGGTTCAGTTTCCCAGACGTTTCTCAGCACCCACATTTCCATTCACCCTTAACTTACAATGGAATTACAATTATTTTAGTGTGAAATTTTAGGATGCCCAGGTGAATGCTTGATGCCCTCTCCAACCATTGTAATAAATGGGTTGACTTGGACACTGATCCCTCTCTCTCTGTCTCCCTCTTTCTCTCTTCATCTACCAGCTGAACAGTTTCATGAATTTCTGGAAGCCGTCCTCTCCAAAGAAGTCAAAGGAGCCCTCGGAGGAGCCCAGGTGGACCAGCAGCAGGACCAGCAGGACGATGGCCAAGAGGGGGACCAGCAGGTTCCAGCCGGCTGCCAGGATGTTGTACCACTTGGCCTTGTCCGAACACTCCTGGGCAAGCTGCAGGTTTCCCTGAGTCTTCTGGTCCCTGGCCTGCACACATACACACACAAACATAAATGTTAATGTTGCAGAACCTCATAATGTTTAGAGAACATTTCAAGACATGAAAGCAATATTATTTTTCACAATACTCTCATATAGTCATAGTCCATGTGTAGTCCTATTCTGTGTGTGTGTGCGTGTGTGTGTGTGTGTGTGTGTATTTAAATGTCTTGTCAAACGAATTTTTGTTTTACACTGGCAGACAACAAAGGTATGTTATCTTATCTTATCTTATCTTATAAGTGGATTTGAGTGTGTGTGTGTGTGTGTGTGTGTGTGTGTGCGTGCGTGTGTGCGTGTGTGTTATTACAATTATTCGTGAAATTACTATCAAGTTGTTTTTTTGCTGGTGCAAGGTTACAATGTGGAAGTTACTTGCAGGTGCTACTTTCCAGATCTAAGTTCAATTCAAATAGGAAAATAACCAGAAAAGAGCAGTTTAATTTACTCAAAAACTGTTACTGGTGCTTGTTTTTTGTATTGGTATAATGTGCTATAGTCATGTGCTAAAAGTATTTTGGGACCAGTCTTGCCATGCTGTTGAAGTGAATGGAAAGATACAAATACAGCATTCTGGATTAATAGTTATATTAAGTAAATAAGAGCACTGAGCTAATTGTGTTTCAGTAAATTGGGATGGGAATTTTGATTCAAATTGTCTTGGCTTAGTTTGTAAATCACTGTATGACGCATGTTTGTTTTTTTTAAGTCTATCCATCATGTCATGTCATTGTAGGGAGTAGGTTGTATTTTAAGCTCTGTTTATACATTTTCAGTCAAATGTGTAGAGCACTGCAATGTATTATCATGACCTATGTATCGTGATCCATATTGTATCATGACGTCCATGCCAAAATCCACCTAGGTCATAGCTATGCCACCCTGCCACTTGCTCCTACTCAGCAAAACACACCGAGAGTGCAAACATGCCCAGAAAATGTCTACAGATACATCATTCCATAGCGAGGGGTTGAGGGGAAAGAAGAGAAATTATAATGTTCAGCAGCGGCCTTGTTTTGTTCAGCTCATCAAAGCTTGTCAAAACTCTTAGACCCAAGCTGAATAGTTTAGGCTTCCTAAAGATAGTCCAGGTTAAATGCTCTGCAATGTTGGACTGATATGAAATTAAATGTATCTGTATATTTTGGAATGGTCCAAACTGAGGCTCTCCCAAGCACTCTTTAATTTCCCATGAGTACTTGCACATTAGGAAGATGCCAATTACGCCATTTTTAACTCTCCAGACAAGCGGCCAGTGACTGTCTTTAATTTGAGTGCTGTGCCATTACTGGGCCTGTGATTCAGAGCTGCGCTCTATGCAGACAGTTGACAGATTAAAAAAGGACTTAAATAAAGAGTACACACGCCCTTTTGTGGTGAGGTTTTCAGGGACTTTAGCGTCCAGGTAGTCATACAGTTTGTTTGAACAGTTCGACTTTGCACATGCCACTTTTCAAGGGCATTTCAGCTGTTTTAGCAAGAAAATCTTTTGACTTGCTTTACGTTCCTGTTTCTCCACAGCCTCATTCCTGTGGTAGAGGACACACCAACTTCCTTCTCTGTGTGCCAACCGGACAGTGAAGTTAACACTGATAAAAATATCTCCCATGTTAAAAATGTATTGTGTTCTTCTCTATTAACAGAACCTTCTCTTTACATGGCAATTATGGCGGACTACAAATTGCTTCTACCCTTGCCTTCATAGTATCATTCTTATTATTATTTAGGTCTGGTTCTGTAAAAACCCTGCTAAATATTTCTTTGAATTGGCAAAGAACTCATTTCTAGATACTTTTACTCCAATGCTAACGTCTATGAGCAACTTTCCATTGTGGTAACATTTGCCATGGTATGATGTTTGTTCAATGATTCCTTGTCAACTTTGGCCATCTTTGTCTAATCCCAACATGTTTCCTTAGAGGATGCTTAATGCATATTAATAAACTCACATAGATGAACTAAGTACATAAAAAGCATGTACCAAACTAGACACCTTTATTGTCCTCTAGGAGCAATTTGCTTGATTTCCTGGAAAAATTTGCTCACCTCACACCCTCACCTCACAATTTTTATTTAGCTAGTCCCTGGTTTGGGTCTTAAGCACAAAAGAACAAGGAGCAAAACAGCTCACCTTGATGGAGTAGATGAGAGCCATGAAGCCCAGGCAGCAGAAGTTAACATACAGCGTGTTGCACAGCGACCAGACCAGGTAGTCCCGAGGAGGATTCTTGCCACTGTTGCCCATGTTCACCACGGTGGAGCCAGCTGGCTTTCGGGCAGACTTACAGTTGGTGAGTGGGGTGCAGTCAGACGGGTAGTTGTACGAGTGGTTGTCCATGGCGATGTCTAGTCAAGGGATGAAGTAGGTGGCTTTTGCAAACTATGGCTAGCCTTCCAAATGCTTGTTCACAGTCCTGTTAGGCAAGTGGTGCCCCTTTTTAGGAGACTTATATGGTCCCATGGAGAGGGAGGTGACTGGGAGAGGACGCATTGGCAGAGTCCTCTAATATAGGTCTGTTATTATGTGGTCAGGCCTGGGAGAGCCTGAAATAGAGACACAGAGAAAGAGAGTGCTGTGTGAGATAGAGAGAGAGGGAGAACTAGAGAGGGCAAAGAGGCAGATGAAAGGGAGCACTGCAGAGGTTTTTACATCAAAGTGCTTTGACAATCCTGCGTACTACCTCAACTTTAGTAGTGGCCCTGACTTTTGGTCTGGAGATCAGTTTGGCTGTTGGGTTATGCAGGGAATCATGCATTAACTCATCTATCTGTATGTGTGTATCTGTCTGCAACTAATCTTGCATACTACTAGGCCTATCAGCCTAATATATTTTATGGACAGTTATGAATCGATGATCAAGGACCTCTCATTGTTGCGGTGACTCAAAACCTCAAAACTCAAAAACCTATTTTACACTGTGAGTGAATGCTAACTCCTCACTCCTCTTAATCAGCCGGCAGAGGCCGCAAGTAATCAACAACTGTTTTCGTGTGGAATCTTTTTTTTTTTTCATGTCTTTCCACTTGGGACAACCAATTATGACAACCAATCTTGTTGCCACAGATTCAAATGCCATTACAATCATGTTTTACTGACAGAGATTCAAAAGTTAACATATGTGCTGGGACATGTTAGCTGATGGATTCTTTTGTTGATGTTTTCACTTGTATGACTTGTGACTTGTATTCAGTCAAACAAACATTACAGTATTGTGGTTGCTTGAAAACTTTCAATGTCAGCCAAAACATTCAGTGTCATTGCCGGGTACATTATCACTTACAGTGGCGTGATAATGTACTCTGTGTATTGTCTCCCCTTCGTTTCACTGCTCTCATACATACATGGTGGACACACAGCCTGGCTTGCAGTTCCTGTCCACCACCCACATGGTCCCAGACATGCCTGGCAGAGATCTGCACTCTACTGAGTACACTCCTTTAGTTGAAGATTGCGTGGAGGAGTTCAGTCTGAAATGTTGTCTTGGAAGCCACTGGAGGTCCTGAAGGACGAGTCTGTGATGTGGCCTTTGGTGGGGAACTAATGAGCAGCCAGCTCTGCACAGGCTGGACACTAAAATATCACTCCACCCCAGCCTCATTTTATAATACATTTATAAGCGTTGAACCACAGGTTTTTGACAACTTTATAAGGCATTCATTTCAAGCCTCATTATGGCTTGGTTAGTTGCTCATTTTGCCGAGTGAAAATTTCAAAGCTTTGCCTAAATCTTTTAGACATGATACTGTTATTACCGGCCATCTTGATGGCTTTGTGTTCAGCACACTGCAAACAAAATCTCCAAGTTAACAAGTCATTTACTCTCATATTCAGTCTTTTAAAAAGTTTGTTTTTCTTAAAGGAAGTGAAAACATATGACACTTAGCATTGGAAACAAGTGGGATTATCTGATCCTGCTGGCACATTTTTTCATTTATTTGAAGAAAAACAAGATTTAAATAATACAGATGAGACTAAATTACTTGGTAAGATGATGATCAGTGACACAAGACAGAGAGACTGACAGGCTAGCAGCATCTCAGCAGTGACAACAACTATTTTAACTCTGCACTGACTTTTGTACCATACCAGAGTGAGCAGGTTCAGTCTGAGACAACAAGGAGTTTAACTTGATATATCCAGAGTCAAGGTTTGCTGAACATGCATGTTATTTCACAGCACCGCCACACATCACGTTCACAGTTACTCACACCGGAGTTTCCCAGTACAACCGCAGTCTTCTGGTTGATGGCCTCTGACAGCTCCACTGGATAAGCAGGAAGATTTAGTGCCTTGCTCAAGGGCATCACAACAGCAGAACATTACTCATGCCATCACATGTTGGCCCAGTCACTGCAGGGGTTCAATCCAGCCAGACAAAACTCCCTAGCCTCAGTGTTAACCCGTTTAATCCCAAATTTTTCCCTGCAAAATAAATGCATGCATTTCACTCCTCAGACCTTCCTAACAAGTAATATGTAAGATTTTTTTCATTTCATGTTGGTTATGTTGGTGAAAATCTAGGATTTATACTCGGCAACAATTGTTGCCAGTGGGAAACAGC
>OMLB01012381.1:52672-66251 GCA_900302555.1 Myripristis jacobus | reverse complement strand
TGGGGGGGGTTATCCTGCGGTAAGTAGGCTAGTATCAAAAGTCTCATGACTGTCAAAATGTCTAATATTTAATAACTAAGAATACCAAATAGTTTACATCATAGAGAGAGTTGCCTTTTAGAACTAATATTTATGTAATACAGATCCTGTTTCATCCCTTGACATTTTAGATTAAACAATCTGATGAACTTTGGTTGGGAGAATTGTTATGTCTACGGAAAAGCAGACAGATACTAATGATAAATATCCTAAAAATGGAAGAATGGATCCGTGGAAGCAGTGACAGAGGGCAGGAGGACATGTATGGAGAATATGGTTTTATACCTACACTTAAGCAACAAACCTAACCTCCTTGCCTAAAGCATGTCTGGCTTTTTGTCTGGCTTTTACAGGAGAGTAGACAGAATCCTTGCAAGGGTCTTAACAGTTCAGTGAGCCGGAGGTACTAGGTGACATGGCAGGATGAGGGAGGGGGGCAATATCCTTTTACAGTCTGGAAATAAAGCAGGCCAGCGGCTGTGGAACAGCCCTGCGTCTGTCATCTCGATGGGCCACAACATGACGCGGCCGCAAACAACACTGCAGGCACTAGGGAGGACCAGTAAAGAGAGGAGCTGTGTGTGTTTCATTCCAATTTTGCAAGTGTCATCCAACAAACTCTGGCAGTTCACATATGTAAATTGACTTCAAATCTGTTTTCCCAAACACATATATCAGTCTTTGCCTGTGGTATTCAGTTGAATCAGAGATTGTTTAATCATACAACAAAACTGGGATAATGACTGGTTGGAGGTTTGAGCTAGGTTTCCAATGGAAAAAGAGAACAGTGTTTTTCCTTAATGATATGGCTTGGTAGAGCTCAAGTTGGCCAGTAGGAGAACAACAAACAACTGGAATGAAAGCGAGTAAAGGAATTTGTTATGTGTATTGCTTTCATCCTGCCAGGGGAATACAGAACAGACTATCCAAGATTAGACATCCTTCCTGGAGCATTTTTCATGGTGGCTCCTGGGATTTGAGGATCGAAAAACATGCAAGTGATGTACAAAGAGAACAGCTCAAGGTGCATCACCCTTGCCCCGCTGGATCATCTGGAGACAACCGAAATAACCCATGCAAATCTAAAAACACACAGACATGAACCCCGTTCCCTTAAAACAGAAGAGGCCATCACTGTGACGAGAGTCGCAGTATTCCAGGAATGTCCTGATCCATCACGGCTGGGATGCCTTAGGGAAGAGACAGGGAATGCTCTCTCTCCCCTGTGACTCCCCTCTAACACAGGCCTAAACATATGAGGCTAACCTCTGACAACAAAAAAACAGTGTGAAGAGATTGTTCCTGACCTCATGTATTTACAGACATGATGTTCATTCTCTAAGACACCTTCGCTTATTCATCTCTGCCCCCATCAGCTAACCCTATTTCCGCTGTGTCCACGTCAAAAACGTTTTACATCATATCATATGATACTTGTGATATGTAAAACCTATTAGGGGCAGAGAAGGGTACCACTGGTGTCATATAGCCTTTTTATGTCCTTTTTGACACACTGTGGTAATGTCACTGGTGACGTAAACAACTGGCTTGCAAATGGCTGATTATTGGGGTCAGAGGTCATGTGACCCCTGGGTCCAGGACTGTTGCCTATCTGATGAGGCAGGTAAGAGATGGTTAATGAGTGGCAGTTAGTAATAACTGGTGATATGTGGCAGGGAAGTGAGTGCCACAGTACTTGGTTTGGGCTCAAGTGCCTGGGTGGATTGTGGAGGGAAGACAAATTTGATTGCTTTTCACCATTAGTAATGTCTTGATACTATGGGAAACTTTGAAAGTGTGTTCATTTTAGTTTCAGTCTGCTGAGGTTAAACACATAAAATTAGTATGTTATCTAAGGTAGAGTAGTATTAATTTAGAGATGTATGAAGAGAATATCATGAAGCTGGCAAGGATGAAAAACAGATAGAAGAGTCCTCATCATCAAAATCGTCACACCCTCGTTACAGTTTTAATTATTATCCTTGTTATTTTAAAATACTAATAACAAAGCCCCCTTTAAAATTTCAGTTCAAAGGCTTCAAAAGAGAGTGTGATAATGGAATGTACGGGGCTAGATAGTTCATAAGCACCAAGTTTGTCAGAAACTGCTTTGATGTCAGTGTCCACTTTGCAAAGTGTGATTTTAAAGCTGGGGATGGGAGGGGTCTGGAAAAGACCGGCAAGTAAGAGGGCGGTGCTCACCTCCTCTTCATATTTCCAAATGTCAATGAAAACACCATAGCTAAGCTGAACTTTAAAGGGGTGGGGTGGAATAATTAAAGAACTGGAATAAAATGAATTCAGACCTTTGCAGATTTTAAAACTTTACGGGACTTTCACGATAGACAACGATAAACATAAAGACGTCTTGACAGAAGTTTGTTACTTTATTAAGTCTGCGCCGGGATAGTTTGATTGTTTAACGATGAGATATAGTTACGACAGCAGTATGTCGGGTAAATAACATTTGGCTTTCCTTGGATGAAGCTGCTGGAGGCGCTCTCTTTTCCAAACATAAACAGCTGACTTATTGTAATGTAGGCCAGAACTACATCACTTTTCAGGATGAGATTGTGGACTTTGCTTGTCATGTTCCGGATGTGCGCATCTTCTCATCCTCTGGCCGGTGAGTTTGATATTTTAGCCTCAGCTGAAGACATGCACGCAGGCACATTGAGAAAGTAACTATAAATAGACATACCGTGGAGTCTGGTATATGGTTTATGCAGCCGGTCTTTGAGCATGATTAGCGCCTTTATTTTGGTAAGGAGGTGAGAATCTGTGGCCGGGGAGGTGGGAATCGAACTTGCAACCTTGTCAATAGGAGCGATACACTACCCACAGACGAGTGCCACCGTATTATTGTCATTTCACAGTGTATGTAATGTCTCACGCATGAACAATATTTTCTTGTCCTGTCAGGTAACTCTAAAGTTAAAGATGCAGCCGGGGCGAGCCGCTGCGCCGGCCGAGCCTGCAACCCCCGCATGGGCAACTTGGCTCTGGGTAGAGTGCTGACCACCCGGTCGGTGTGCGGCTCCAACTCCTCAGAGCCCTACTGCTTCTACAAGCAGGCTGCTGCCCCCCGCAGCCGAGAGGCTTGTCCGGCACCTAAATGCAGCAAGTGCAACGCTGCCATCCCGAGCCAGGCTCACCCGCCCCTTGCCATGAGCGACTCCTCATTCCGCTACCCTGACACCTGGTGGCAGTCGGCCGAGGGGGTGAGCGAGGAGACGCTGCAGCTGGACCTGGAGACCGAGTTTTACTTCACCCATCTGATCCTGGTGTTCCGCTCCCCCCGCCCCGCTGCCATGGTGCTGGAGCGCTCCCAGGACCACGGGCGCTCCTGGAAGACCCTCAGGTATTTTGCCGGGGACTGCGAGGCCACCTTCGGCCTGGCAGAGGAGGCTCAAGAGAGTGGTGCGACTTGCACCTCCAAGTATTCAGGCGCGTTCCCATGCACCAGAGGGGAGGTGAGTTTACAGCAAAATGCGTATTGTTGTTGTTATTTTTATTACTCGGGGGTACAAATCATTCGTTCACACCTAATAGGCTAAGTGCAGCTCTGAGATATGAAGCATCAAGGATTTGACTCCATCCGGCAAAACTAAATGTAGCCTTTGAATCCTTTTAAAATATTTCAGCAGGATTTTTTTAAATAATAAAAGTAAAACTCAAAGATTATATATAGGCCTATGTGGATAGTTCAATTTTGATTTTAAAAAGTCCGATCAAATATATTAAGCTTGTAAGGTCGTAAATCTTTGTTGGCTTTGATCTGCCACTCCAAAACTATGGCCTATCAGCTGGAAGAGAGGACAAATAACCCCTCCAGTCAATAGCTGTCATCTCAAAATAATTATAATTGAAACCCCTATTAACAGTGGAAAGTTTGCTGAGTGGTTGTGGCATGGAGTGGAAGAGAGGGTGGTGCACACCGATGAAAGTTGAAGAGCCTAATGTCTGCACCTTAAGAAAAACAAAATCTTTGAAGTCTTGCCTCTGTGGTAAAAGTCTTGAAATTGGAAAAAAGTACATCAAGGTGCTTTGTTTTCAGGTAAAAGAAGAAAAAGAATTTGAAAAAAGTGTTTGAAAGCAAAGCCAAAAAAACTTTATAACTTTTACAACTTTAAGTTATAGATCTCACAATACTGAATCATCAGTTTATGTCTAAGTCAGATCTTAGAGAAAGTGACCACATCAAAACATGCTGTCAGACACTTCCCCCAACACTTCACAGTAATAACGCCCACCATCTGCTGTTGTTGACCATTTATTGGCACCAGGATACATTGTACATTCAGTGTTCACCTCATGATAGCTGACAAACCACTGAACAAACAAATGACCAAGCTTTGTAAACTTATCTCCTCTGATGGGCCGTGGAGGACTGGTTTTGTTCAGGGATACTTCCTAAGCTGCAAACAACTACGACACGCATGGACAGAATATCAATGTTCACTCATCCCTGTGATGTTCTTCCAAAGCATTTTTGGGCATGCTGTATCATCAGAGGGAGGTTTTTAAGCCAGATAGCCAGCTATGGTTTATTCATGAGCATTCCCCTTCATTCACGCAGATGGTGAGAGAGAGAGAGAGAGAGAAAGACAGAAGCAGAGAGAGAGGAGCGGGCTGGCCAACAGCTTTTTGTTTTCGCTCCAAAGGGCCCCAGACCAAGATGGGAGATCTGGTTGAATGTCTGTATGAATATATGGCTTTGACTGATCTCATAATTGTAGTGTATTTGCAACAAGTATGTGCTTTGCTATGTCAGCTCTCTTGTGTAAGCCCCTCACCCTTTATAATTAGTGTCTCTGGGTCTGTGCAGACACTGCATGTGTGAAAACAGTGGGGGTTCAGTAATATCACCAATACACACATCATGCATTAAGTTTTGTAATTGAAGCCATCCACTGAACTATATAGATTTCCTTGTAGTAAATAGCCAAGATATGCATACCTCATGAGTATGATAACTTTTCTTATTGTAAATCAGAAACAAGTGCAGTTAACATCATCGACTCTGCTGATGCCATTGGTGGGTTTAACATTTCAGAGCATTCCTCTTCAAATTCTAGTAGAGATCCCAAGCTTTCCAAAGATGCCAGATTTGTCCCACTAAATTACAGGGGAATGTGCATAAAATGGTAAGACAATGGCATCTTGGGTTTTAATATCGGACTCAATAAAAGCATGATGTAGTTTCAATGAAGTGTTGAAGGGGTTAATGTGTCGGATTTTCTCGATGAACTTCACAGTACAACACATAAGCATGTTACAATAACATAAGGCTCATATATACAGTGCAAATGATAAGTGCGAGACCTATTTACTTAAGTATGGACAGAAGGATTGTGAAGCTAATCCTGTCACTTAGCAGCTGGAACATTTCAATGTTGTCATGTGAAAACTCCATAACCTCATAACATAACTAAGCGTCAAAAACTCATAACAATTTGTGTGATTTTTCATTTTTCCATTTCAGCTGAGGAATTGCTTGCTCCTCTTGCTCTCACATTTTCAGACCTCCTGGGGTTATGAAACACATTCAAAACCCATTGGATAATGCCAGACTACATTGTTATTAAGCAGTGCTGTGAAAAACAAGGTTTTCATCTGATAGCAGTGATGTATTCGATAGATAACAGCAGAGGTTCTGGGGTGCACACTGCAATGACTTTGAATGAACTTAGTAAAATTCAAAATAATTGGCTTACGATCACACAGACCGATGCATTTTTGTAGAGCATTCATTCACATTCATGCTTCATGTACTTGCATTACAATCAGGTATTGGTTTTTATCCAAGATATAAACACTACACAGTTTTCATTCCTGGTGTCATAACAAAAAATAATGAATACATGTGTCCTTATATTTGGATACCTTTTGCCAGACAGAGAGGATGCATTTGTGTAATCATCATCTAATATTACTGCAGAATTGAAGTGAGACAGAATGGGAACCAGTTATTCATGTTTACTTTGGAACAACTTCGATGTTCCTTCAATAGCAGCTATTTTAGGAGCGTGAAAGGCAAACCAGATTGATGTCTGTTTTGATTTGAGAGAAAAAGGAACAGAAATTGAGATGATTTGTGCTTTTTGTCATGGTCTGTCATTTCTACAAGGATCAGCCCTTTTCACCTCACCTCTCTTGTGGATTTCACCAAAATCCACAACAGAGGTGATTTTTTTTTATTACGTTTTTTTTATGAATGCTTTCTCTCCTCCCAGGTGATCTATCGTGCCTTGTCGCCCTGGCACTCCATGGATCCCTACGGCCAAGCTGCCCAGGACCAGCTTATGGTCACCAACCTGAGAGTGCGACTTCTTCAGCACCAGCCATGCCCCTGCCAGGCCAAACATCCCAGTGCCACTACTCTACCCACAGACCATTATGCCATCTATGACTTCATCGTTAAAGGCAGTTGTCTTTGCAACGGCCATGCAGAGCACTGTGTGCCAGCCCGTGCCTACCCTCCCAGCCAACAGAGGACCAACAACATGGTGAGTGATTTGGAAGGTGTCTGATGACCCAAACAAAGCTCTCAATGCACAGTTTGTTCTGTTGTGGAAACTCCCTCAGACGTTGTGTAACGCCAAGTCTGTTTATGCCTTGTGTTTGTCTCCTTATTTGTTTGTGTGGAGGGGATGGGAGTGGAGGGATGGGGTTGTGTTCCCACCACTCCCTGGTTACTCAGTTGCGTCTTGGTATGTGCTATTGAGGCTGAGGGCTGTGGCGAAGACTGGATATCAGTACACAGCTTTTACCTACTATTACAGGGATTTAAAGATGTGGAAACCTTAATTATGGTGTTAAATTTAATTATTTAACAACCCTTAGTCTCTGTCATGTTCTTCTCTTTACTGTAAATGGAGAATAGAAACACTAGTGGAATACCAACATGGCTAAGTGCTATAGTCACGTTACGAATAACAGGCTGCACAGTTTTAAAAACTGTATTGACTGTACATTCAGAGGTCGGCATTTTACAATATAAGCAATAGTGTAATTTTGTATTTCCCCAATCCATGTCTCTTCGAGGGACTGAGAAGCTTTTAAAAGCAAAACTGAACATTGATGAGTGTTGGGTTATATAGTTACCTGGGCCAAAGATACAAAAGATACCTCAGTCTGACCAGCCAGGGGTATGAAATGGTAGACACTTCTGGTCTCTAAGTGGGTGCGGTCGTCTCACCCCATCTCTCACCTTCTTCGTTTAGAAGTGTTGTCAGATACAGTTGGTGATGTAAACATGTGGATGAGTGGATGTGTCCCATCACTAGTCTCCTAAAGGGAGGGGCACCAACGTGAGACAGATACGGGAAATGACTCTACACTGTGCTGTCTTCCCTCTACGTCTGTCTCTTTCTGGGCGTTACATGAGTCCACAAATAAAATCGGAGGTAAAATATCCTCATTAGTTGCTCTGTGCACTCCTGGGCTGGTAATCTAGAATACTGTATTTCAGTCTCTCCATTCACTTCCAAAACAGCTCCCAAAATAACATTTAGTACATAAACAAACACAAACTAAGCACATCATGCCAATTTAAAAGCAACAACTTAGATTTTTTTGTGTAATTACATTTTTTAATGAAAATACTAATACATTATTTCTTCCTGGTGCAAATTGGAAAATAACAAGAAAAGAGACTTATAATTTCCAATAAAGTTGGGTACTTGGACTTGTTGCTTTTTATATTGACATAATCCACTTTGTGTTTGTGTATGTACTAAATGTGCTGGTTTGTAACCTGGTTTGCCATCCTGTGGAAACTGATGGAGAGATAGAAATGCAGTATTCTGGATTAGCAGTCTAGGGGAGCGTGAAGCAACCAAATTACTAAATGATCATGACTATGTTTACTCATATAACACCCAGGTAGCCATACAACCATACACTCTACCAAAATTTAATCAACATTTAAATTATGTGACAGTTAAATGCATGTGAAATTCCTCTAGGTAGAGTGAGCCTACCTGACTATTTTGTAGTAAGGGAAAGAAATGGGGTGTATGTGTTTGTTTCTCTGTGCATGCACGTAATGCGCAAATAATGTGCTACTGTGTGTTTGTTGTCTTGTGTGTCTGCTGGCAGGTACATGGGAAGTGTGTTTGCAGACACAACACAGCCAGTGACCACTGTGAGCGCTGTGCACCACTCTACAACGACCAACCCTGGCAGGCTGCCAACGGCATTGTAGGCACAGCACATGAGTGCCAGAGTGAGTGAAGGGGCAGGAGAGTCAAATGCAGCGTAGGACACACAGCATGCGCTCGTATTTCTGCAATAAATGTATCATGTATCATAAATTCAGTTTATCTTTTTTAGCCACTAATGTATTCATAAGGTCCTTAAACTAAGATGAATAACACAGTAATTTCTCTCATTATGACAGCTAACAGTTGTCATTGCAAATATTGTAGGACTTTGAAACTCACAGGTGAGCCAAGCAGAGGAAAATGTTGCCTCTCAATGTGTTTCTACATCCGTTCCAACACAGAGTGCAAATGTAACGGCCATGCCAAGAGCTGTCACTTCAATCGGGGACTGTGGTTGGCATCAGGACGGCGCAGTGGGGGTGTGTGTGACAGCTGTCGCCACAACACAGAGGGACGCCACTGTCAGAACTGCAAAAAGGGCTTCTATAGAGACCCAAGCAGACCCAAGACCGCCCCTGACTCCTGCAGACGTAAGGCCCTATAGTGCACTAAAACTCTTTCTTTTGCTGAATCTTTGCTGTAAGAGCACCCATGGCCTTCTGCCTTAAAGTGAATAAAAGCCCTCTCTCTCTTCTCATTTTTTTCTAACCATAACACTATCTGGGTGACTGCCAGTTGAAAATTCCAATTAAGGGGGGTAGCTTTTGACAGAGGGAGATTAGTAATGGAGATTTGATTTTGTGTTGACTACCCAGTTAAAAAATGATTTCTTTGATTGTGGTGGTGTTTTCTGCAGGACCTTTCCAAGTCACTGCACTTGCTTTTGCTAATGATAAGATGATTCCAGTCCCTTCCCTAGTAGGAGTGAAGAGACACTGGAAGGAGACTTTTTTGGAATGTGACAGTAATTGCAAACAATGGAGGAATTTCCCATGGTCCATGCGAGCACATTTTTCCCATTCCTGGCCTTTTCCCCAGGCATGCTGTAGCATTTTTAAGAACAAACATGCCGTTTTTGGAAACAAATGAAGCACATCTGAAACCAAAATCAGTCTGTTATCACAAGGGACCATCAGGCAGTGAGTTTGACAGCATGGAGAGGGAGTGATTTACTGTTTGTTTTCACTGCAGCTGCCTAAAGCATGCTGTACATACTCTTATCTTGTCACTGCTTACAGGATCCTCATAGAAAAAATTTGTTTCCATATTGACGTGAGAATTCAGTATTTGACACTAGTATGTATATGTTTGTTTGTAGGGCAGGGCCTTTTATCAATATTATATCAATTTTATGATGTAAGACTAGATAATTGATTACTATTGTAGAACTGTGATTTGGCATAAATGTTGTCTTTGAGTCTAGGAATGTAATTTTCTCACCTTAGTCATGCTTACCATATAATTACAATATCAATATTGAGATATTCACTCAAGCATATCATGACATTTGATTATGCCCACATCATTATGCTGTGTTTGTTTGTGTTGTGTGAGAGTGTGTGTGACCTTTGAACACATGCATGTATGTAATGTATAATTTGTGCCTATATATTTATGTGGGGACAGGAGACATGTGATGTTAATCGAGGTCTTCTCCTGTCCACCCATGTGCAGCGTGCTCTTGCCACCACATGGGCACAGTCCCCTCAGGTGGCAGCGCCCTCTGTAATCCTACCAATGGCGAGTGCACGTGTAAGCCAGGTGTCGGAGGCCCCTTTTGTGACAGCTGCATGATGGGATACTGGGGGCTCCACGAATATGGCTGCCGCCCATGTGATTGCGCAGGGGACTGTGATCCTTACACTGGTGACTGCATTTCTGGGTGGGTGCCAGCACTTAATGTTATAGCCAATCTGCTTTATCTGTATAAATCAGGAGAAAGTGATGCATGTTATAGCAGCAAAGTGTGTTCTTGATTATTACTGCCTCTGAATGATATTACCTCTGCGGCACAGCTCCGACGTGGAGGTCTTCTATACAGCCACTGGCCACATGGGACACAGCAGCAATAATAGTGAGCCGGCACTCTTTAGGGTAGAGGAGCTTTTCTCTGCACTGCACCACTCTGGTGAGTCACAGGTCATATCACACAGAATGCACTCCACTCTCATCCACCCACGCGCAGTAGATGGTAATGTGGCTGTTCAGATGTATAAATCACAATTTTACGATTCATATGAATCTGATGAATCTTATGAACCCTAATCGTATTTCACTTTCCCAGAGAAATGCGAGTGTGTGGAAGTGGCCCTCAGCAGCCCTAAACTCATCTGTGCTATGGAGTATGACTACAGTAAGTGCCTCTTGACACAGGGAATCGATTTAGCCAATCATGACAGTCTTGAGCATGAGGCAGTTTGAGAACATAATGGAGTGAGTGGCTCCATACATAATCTAAATCCAAATGCTTAAAAAATGCCCTTGTTTACTCTACTTGACATCTTGGCACGTGATTACATAAAAATCTTGTTGAAAGGCCTTCAGTGCAAATTTTCACAAGTGGAAAGTCAATGCTGATCCAGTGTAGTGTGTAAGCTCTTGTAAGCTAAGAGCGCTGAATCCTTGCATCCCTGTTTGTTTTGCCCTGGTAGTGCTGATGGTGAAGGTGATGTCAGCTCACGATAAAGGCTCCCATGCTGAGGTGGAAGTGAAGGTCAAAAAGGTCCTGCACCAGAACCCTCACATGAAGATCCAGAGAGGAGGGATCACCCTTTATCCAGAGTCTTGGACCACGCAGGGCTGCACCTGTCCCATCCTAAACCCAGGTCAGCTTCCATTACCTCCAGTAAGAAACTTTACTGCTCACAGTGCAGAAGTTCCTAATTAGTCAACTCTCGAATGGACAAACTGCCAGCTTTGTGCTGAACAGCAGGTCTTTTTCGCTGCTCAAGGAAGCTTTGAGTAGGTGCCAGTATACTAAGAATCACTCATTTACAGTGGACATTTACAGCTTTAAAATTACAACCACCTCTTTCTTATGAGACTATTTCGCAGCAGCCCTTCACAATGATGATCTTTGGCAACATTCATCCAATCTAATCGTATAAGCACAGTAATGAGCCACTTATTACATTTATGTAGTAATGGCTGTACCAGTAAATTTTTACTTCTGTTCTGCGCATGCAGAGAAACGCTCATTAGATTTTCAATTTAATAATGTAGTGGCTCATTCTCTACTGTCTTTGTCCTCTTCAGGATCAGAGTACGTGGTGGCAGGTCATGAAGACTGGAGGACCGGGCGACTGATGGTCAACAGCAAGAGCCTGGTCAAAACATGGAAGTCCAGCCTGGGACGCAAACTCCTGCACATCCTCAGGAATGACTGCGGCCGTTGGTAGGACAGCGCCAGGGATAGTGATGGACGGCGAGTGGAAAGCAAGAGACTTGCTGGATTTGTGAGGGATCAGTGAGAAGCCTGACTCTTTGAAGTAATCGTTTGGATGCTAAGGTGAAAGCGGAAACCTGTGACTGCTACAGGCATTTCACAATTTTTTCTGCTTCCACTGCAAGTCCACGGGCCGAAAGACACTCTAGGACACTACACAGCTGGTGCTGTTGTTGCTGACCTGTGGTAGAAACAAGCAGAAGCCTTGACAGACTGCAGTCACCCACAAGACGAATGTGGACAAACCATAAGTCATTAGGAATTTTGTTGGTGACAAAGTTGGTTTGGATTTCATTCACTTGTTATGATACACCTTAGCTCATAAATCTTTTCAGTTTATTTATAAAGCAACAAAGGGATGTGTGTATCAGTCTTAGCTATATTCTAACGCTAGCCAAAATAACTGTCACTGTTGATGAGGTGAAACCCAGTCAGGTCCTACCATATCGATTGATTGAGGGATGCTGACTTTGAAGTCTTACAAAGGTACAGACTGAATTATCCTTGTCTCACAGTTATTGGTGATAAATCATAAATGAGTCAACATCACAGTGTGTGTACTGTCCCTGTGTGTATGTGTATGTGTATGTGTGTGTGTGCGCACTTAATGTCCTTGGCGGGGAGTCCGGGACTGTGCAGGTCAGAACAAGTAACTCCTGGAGGGGGAAAAGGGATGAAAAAACCATTACAGGAATCAGGCGGCTTAATCTGAGCAGCTCAGCCTGCCCTGGCGCTCGCCCGCGTGCTGTCTGACAAGAGCAAAACACACTCCGCTCCACCCTTTGTTCCTCAGGACACACAACTGACAAGGCCTTCTCAGTTGGAATTGACTTTACTCTTAATTTGCCCCCCTTCCAACTGCTTCAGGTGCCTGAAGTGGATCATAGTCAGGCTGCTTAAGTCAGACGTGGCTCAGTGAAGACTTCCTGCTCCAGCCTCATTCCACATGTTGGGAGTCACTGGAGGAGACTTCATCCAAGCTAACCCTGTGTCCACCGGTGTGTGTAAGAGACAGCGAGAGGGAGAGACAGCATGTGTGTGTGTGTGTGTGTATGCTTGCACCGACTCAGATATGTGTTTCTCTCTTTGGCCAATGACTCCTGCTACCCCAAAATAAGTATGTATTAAAAGGCTGGGTATTAACTGACGTCACAGTGTATCAGATCTAGAGTCCACAGGCCATATTTGAGCCAGGCCCGGTTAAGAATAGGCCTGTCTGCTGTCTCCAAGGAGGACATACTCTGTGTGGAGACATGATGCATTCCTCAGCTGTGACATCATCGCCCCTGTCCTTGTCCCAAAGACTTTTCACAAACTGAGAGAAATGGGCTGGAATTTGCATGTAAAGGACAAAATGGTGATTTAGGGTTGCAGAAAGGACTCTGGCTTCAAAGTGACATTTGTTATGCCCTCTCTGTGTGTCCTATATGTTTTTATATATGGCACTCCATAAACTACACACTGTTGTGGTCATTCTTAATGCTTCTGCAATAAATGTATTTTGGTCACATTATACAGAGGCCTTGTGAATAGCTTCTCTTTTCTTTACATTTTCACCAATAAAAATGACTGGTGGAATTTTAACCCGTGTTTAAATACTGCCCCCTTTTGGTTAAAAGTAAGAAATACACATTTTGTGTACATGGTTTGTGTAATGAAGTGTTACGCCTCAAAGAGTGCATGTCTGAGTGCTAATACTGAGTATACTCTAAGGACACAGTGTAAGATTTGTAACAATTTATTTCTTATAAAACTGCCTTAAATTAAAATAGAGCAAGGAAATATAGAAATATAAATACTTTCACAGCAGTATTTTTTCTCACAAGGTCTTAACAAGGCATTTGAAGCATAGCATTTTGAGGCGAGATGTTCGCCAAAACCTTTTTTGCATGGTTCTTTTGCATATATTTCTTTTGCATATTTCCTAAAAGCAGTTCAGCAAAATATAACTAAAATTACAAGACTACATATGCCCTTAATCTACTGG
>OMLB01012381.1:17363-52652 GCA_900302555.1 Myripristis jacobus | reverse complement strand
AAGTAAGCTACTGCCATGACACCAGTCTCTCGCTCTTGCTAAAATTAATCATCTAAAGGTAGGAGTCAAGCAACGGAAATTTAGGTCACAGAAATATTGCATAATTGTCTGAAGAGGTTTGTTGTCTCTGAGCCATCATGCTCTTCCTGGTTGACCTGGAGTTTGGTAGCATGCTTAGTAATCGTCTCCTCGGCTCACTACCTCCTTGTAGGTGGGCCTGAGTAGGATGGTGTGCTCATACTGGGCGGTGTAGCTGCCCTTGGTGTCGCAGAGAGGTGGGTACGGGTCTATGATGCCAAGGTCACACAGATTCTTCAGTGCCATCAGGTACTTACTCTCACCCTGACGGTCCAGCCAGCGGCGGCAGAATGCCAAGGTGCCAAAGTTCTCATTGATCACATTCAGCAGATGTTTAGCCCTTGGAAGCCTGCAGCACAGAGAGAAACACAGAGGGAAAAACCTTAGATTTGATCTATGTCTCCCAAAACAGAAAGTACACCACACTCACAATTAGCAATGATACCATATGAATGACATATTTGGAGGAGGGAAATCAGCCAAAAAATAATTTTCCAGATCAATATTTTGCATATTGACATTGAGATGAGATGAAGGCAGCGGAGTGAACCTTATTGGCACGTGTCCAACGTTGAAGTTCTTCATGTAATGCGAGCACTCCATGTCATCGTGGACCGCACCTCTTCCTGTACTGCCAAATGTCTCAATGGCATAAACCTCACCTTCCTGAGGCAGCAAAAAAGAGGACGGAGAACTTTAGCTGCTGCAGTAAAATGTGAAACTGTCCTAGACATTTTTCATACATTACAACATGGCATGCTTTATGCAAACACACATTAGCTCCATTCACACCTACACGGGACTAATGGTATAGGCCAAGTAATGTCAGTGAAGGTCGCTGAAAAGAAAAGGAAAAAAAAAACTATATCTGAGGAGACCTTTTTTTCCGGAGGGTCTCAAATTGAATCAATAACTCAAAATGTCAATGACTGACATGTTCATGATCAGTCCATTAAGGATAGTGGTGTTCCTTCTGAAGCAGTGTGCTATGTGAATTGAGTGGCAGGGCTCCATTGGCGTTTTGCGTCTCTATCAGCTCCTGACTGTTGTTGGAGTCCTTGTGGTATTAGCTGATAACACTGCAACACCGTCTCTCTCTGCACCGATAATCAGTCAAAGTGCTAGCAGCCCCGCGGCACGCCCAGCTGCCACTCCAGCCGTGCGCTCTCTGATCACAAAGAGGGTAATGGGACCTATTACACCAACACACTTCGGCTAAAAATACAACACGCAAAGCTGCCACATCAGCAACACCCCTTCCCCCTCCACTCTCCTCGAAACATCAGGTGAAAAGCTTGACTCAGCGACTTGCCAATTAAAATGCTCAGTTCTGTCCAAACAGAGTTATGCATTGCAGATGTGTGGGCGTGTGTTGAACGTGGGACCTCGGTGACATGATGCCGGGTACAGCCGGAGGAAAACTACACTGACTCGCCGCACATAGCAACAAGCCACGCTGCTTGCCCCCCTTGGTGATGCACCAGCCTGTTAATGGACCCCGGATGCCCACAATTCAGCGCTCTCACGGTGCAGTTGGTATCTGGCTGTTTTTTTAACGCGCGTTGCTATTTGATGCGGTGCGTAATTCCATTAAAGGTGTAATTAAAGTGCTGAATAGGGTGACTAAGAAGCTGTTACAGCAGTGAATTGGAACTCGTCTCCACACCCCATTGTAACCCTAACCAGCCTCAAGTTCTTCCAATTACACTTAAGATTTAAAAAGGGCTTTAATTGTATGTGAGGTCAAACAGTGAGGAAAGGTTCAATTTCAGAGACACCAGTAAAGAGATCAACAGGAGCCTTAGTTGTGTTTTGTGCTCCAAGATTGAGTCATATCCATGTATAGCAAAATTAACATACTATTTGAATGCAATGTTGCTGCATTGTGAAATGAAAGCTGTGCACTTCAGAATACAAACCTCCATCCTTGTGGCTTCTCCACCTTTTACTATAGGGACTGTCTTGCCTGAGTGTATCCTATACGGTCCAATGGAGTGGCCATTAAGATTCCTGATTGGTTTCACTGTGGAAAAAAAGACACTTCAAAGTCTGATAAATATGAAACATGACTGAACCTGTACATAAACAAAAGGGTGATAAATGCCTTTATTTTACCTTGGTATGTTTTCCCATCTATCTCCACTTCGTAAGACTCCATGACCTCCTGAATGGTCTCACCAATGTCACATAAGCGCACATCAATTCCTGCACACTGGAACAGAGAAGTGTTTACACTAACATGGGTAAACAACATTACTCCTTGCATCCAGACAGCTTGGATATAGTAAGTAATCTTTTGTACATCCTACAGGGATGCCTTTTATTAATAAATGGCGCTCAGAAGTACCGTGCATGGGTCAAAGAGCTGTGTTACCTTGATGCCGGTGTTTGTGGCATCTCTCACAGCCTCCAGCAGCCTGTCATACTTTGGATTGAAAGTGACGGTGAAGGCACAGTCTATTATTCGACCTGGAAGACCAAGTATATTGATATGTGAGGACATTATTTTAATTATTTGAATATATATTGATTTAGAACACAGCAAATTAAAGTACAATAACAGTTTATTTCAAGCATTAAGAGTTGTGATGCAATCATCATTTTGCCTAGTCATAAAACTATCAAGTGTAAAACAGTAAAACAAAACTTGGAAGAATGTTAAACAGTCCTCACCATTAATGTGTGTTCCAAAGTCAATCTTGCAGACATCGTCGTAGCGTAGCACGGTGGGATCTCCTGCGTTTGGCGTGTAGTGAGCAGCACAGTGGTTGATGGAGCAGCCAGTGGGGAAGGCAAGGCCTGCCTTTAGCCCATTTTCTTTGATCAGCCTCCTGGAGCAATCCTCTAGCCTCTCACTGCCAGAAACAGAGAGCAGCATAAAGGAAAATGACAATGGGACTATTGTCACGGCAGATAAAGTATCCACCAGAGGTTGAAAAACCACATGTTAGTGGGCCATCCACTTTCCTGGGCAATTTGCAAATGGTTTGTTGCAGGCCAGGAGAAAGAAGTGCTGAAACCACATTAATGTCAGTCTAAACCATATCTGGTCTCAACAGGAGGCGGTAGGATCAAAGTCCCATAAAAAAAAAGGCTAAAGCGCATAATTTCGGTGTGTCTCACCAGATTTCAATCATAGTCATTCCTGGTTTGATCCAGCTCCTGACATAGGTGCGGACCTGCCGGTGTGCCTCGGCTGCCTGTCTGAAATCATTCCACATCTCTTCATTGGCCTTGTCAAGCACCCGCTTCTCTTCGTTGGTGGTCCGCCATGCTGCGCTGCGCCTAGCAGGGGGAAAACAAGTGTGCCACAGAGAAGGTGTTTAATTTGTCATGAAAAAAAAAAACGTTTTTAATGAGGACATGACATCGGGCTTTTATAGAAACTCTACAAGTGACATTGATACTTGGTATACTGAGGCCAAATATGTCAGATATGCCACTGCGGAGCAAATGAAAGCAATCAGCACAAGCAATGAAGCAGCATACACTTCATTAAGTTTTCAAAAACGGATAAATGTAAAGCACAGAAACCTAAATAAAAGCCGGACTATTGCAGAGTGCGAGGGACTGTGTGGAGGTCACACACCCGTCTTTTGATGGGGGATATTCACACTCCTCTCCCTTTGGAAAGTCTCCGTTGGGATACAGCTCACAAATAGGGACTGAGGGAGGGTCAGTCTGTCCCTTCACTGTGCCCCAGATAGAGCGAAGGAGGAGAGAAAAGGAGAGGGAGAGAGGAAAGAAACACAAGTTAGCCTCTTTATGTTCAGCTGAATGATATATCACTTATTTTGCAGTCCCTTTGCACACACACAAATGTTATTAGTCAAGCCATTATATTACAACACTGGCACTGTCTAGAAATAAATGGTATGGTAATGTATAATAAGCATTTGTATCATAGTGTATATGGCATATTTTGGAGCTGGGATCAATCACTCTCAATTCACTCACAACCCCTTTACCTGCTGTTACTAAAGCCAGTGCTGCTGCTGTGGTAAAACCCACGTCACCGTATGCATATATAGGGTTTATTTAAAATGAAGTGTCATTCAATATGTCTTATCTGCATGACATGTGAGGTCCTGTTACATCACACTGTGTCAGCATCAGTTAACCAAGTCAAATTTCTTGTGCACCTGTTGTGTTTGGCAAGTGAACAAGGGCTGTTCTTCAAAATTCAAACACTGGAAATTTAAGAACAAGGTTCCTAAAGGGCTGAAACATCTATATTTAAAAAAAAGCTATATCAAATGCAATTTCCATTTGAAGTTTGAATTGAGTGAATAAGAATTCATCCAAATTGTAGTATCAGCCAATGTTAAGGTGCAATGACACAAAAATCGCCAAAGCACAGTCGATTGCAGAGGAACATTTTGCTGCAGTAAGGAGCAAAGCTTACATCCTTTCTTTTTCTTCTTCTTCTTCTTCTTTTTCCCGGATGAGTTCTCCCCCTCATCCCCATCTGTTGAAAGCGTCATTAGTTTCAATACACTTTGTAAGGTGAGCAGTATCGACAGAAGCTTGGGCGCAATTCCCAGCGTGTTACAGAAAATCAGATATCACATTGCAGATATAACTAGCAGAATTTCACTGTGCACATTTGGGAATCTTAAGATCAGCACAATCCTCACTGCAGATGATGATGATGACAACAATTATGGTGAAATCTGGAGGAGTTACCGTCTTCACCATCTTCCTCCTTCTCTTTGTCCTCCAAAGCTTGCTGCTCCAACTGTTTCATCACATCACCAACACCTCCGGCTTCTCCATCCCCCTCAGCCTCATTTGTCCCTGCTGCAAAGTCACACATCGTCGTGCATGCATGTACAGGTGCACACGCACATGCACACACACGCATGCAGACACATACATGACACATGCAAAAATGCATGCATGCATATGTGCACACACACACAAACACATGCAAACACACATACACACACACATACACACAAAATAAGTAAGTAAATTGTTCATGGTTCTGGTCATTTCAAGGAAGTGTACCCACTATGATCACAACTTGGCACGGTTTGTGCATAATTTGTTTCTATACCTTGGGAATCAATATTCTCAAGGGCATGTGTACCTTGCAGCATTATGACATTTAGCCCTTCAGAGACACTGCTGTGTGTACAACAGTTGACATCCAGGGCAGGATTTAGGGAAGGTTCAGCAACTCAGGGTTTTAGCATTTCTACAATATGAGGCAAATATACAGTGTGTCAATGAGTTTGGGCTGCAATTATTATGATTGAGTAGTATTTTTTTTTTCTTTGCATAACAGTGGTTGTCATCTTATTGCACCAGAATTGTGGACACTTCCATTACATAATTTCGTGCAGCTTAGGGGGATTTATAGGCTAGAACATATTTAATCTGGAGTAAAATTACCATTCCACCCATATCTTGAACTGACAGCATTCCATCAATTTTGAAGTCAAATTACAGCGTTGAGAAAATGTCCCATTCCCAGATGAGCATCTTCATCTTATCCCCCAACGGGAGCCGTTCACTTCCACGTTTGGGACATCTGGGAAAGGAGTACCCTCTGACAGGTTGAAAAGTCTCCTGTCCCGCATATTTGATGCTCTTGCTCTACCTCTTGGCACTACAGGGTACAATATTGCGCTATTTTCTCAACGATTTTCAAGCCGCAAAGTGATGCCACTTACCCAGTGCAGTAGCCTTATTCCTCTTCTTTTTTCTTCTCTTTTTCTTTACCGATTCTGAAGTGTCGGCGTCTTCTCTTTCCTCGTTCAAGTCGTCCCCATTGAGAAGTTGAGGCTCCACTTCATGCTGAAGCTGTAGCTCCGCCATGATCAGCGACTGAGATGAAGTGACGCATAAGCTGCTGGGAGCCTCCAGTGGTCAAAGCCGAAAGTGTGCTGGGGGCAGCTGAGCCAATAATGAGCTATTAGACAGTCTCTGTGCAACAACTTAACCCGAATAGAGGAAGACGATCTGTTCTGGTGAGGAAATACTTTAATTTATCATCAAAGGACTCGGTGACACTACAGTGACTGTGTTTTCTGATAAACAGTGATATGAAAAATACAGCTAAAGAAAATACTATATCCCAACGCTGCTGGGGACTCAAAAGCAGCACTGAATATGAATATGATGCCCTAGGTAAATGACCCGTACATACTGCAATGCATGCAGGAACAGCCACTTTCTCTGATGTGCACAAGCACCCATTCCCATTCAATAATGCCCTTGCTGAATCTCAAGTTACTGGGCTCTGCACACCTGTGACTGCAGCTCGTCAGCTTTGTGTCTCCTGTGTTTCCACATTGCCAAGCGCTCGACACCTTATCTATCATAGTGACTAAAATGTTTTGCTGTTTGTATAGTCAGGGATAGCCTTTCAATTACATGCCCGGAGTAGATCATTAATGGTGCGTAACGGAACCACTTGGAGACGGGCGCAGCACTGTGTATCCAAGCAGCCAGGCCAGCCAACTGAGTGGACAGGTTCCATTGACGGAAAGGTGGATTTTGTCAAACAACACTGACCCTTCAAGGGGATTTGTTTGTTGTTGTACCCTTATGCGTCATCGAGAGATTTAGAGTGTTTTGACTTTGTCAGATATTTGGAAGAAAATTTGACGGATTTATTTTTTGAGAAATAATGACTTCGCCTGGCTCGAGAGCTGGTCCATTGTATTTCTTTGACCAGGTAGGCTAATGATTCATCGTGTTGACTGCAGGATAAAGGAAACTGCACAACATTAGCAATTTAATTTATTTGTCCCCAGCCAACAGGGCAGGATCGAACCAAGGGCACACGAAGCAACATTTTACATTTTAATTCGGCAAATGAAGGCGCGCGTTTGGCAGCCACGGGACAAAGGTAATTTCTAATGCCATAACTAATCCCTTTAAGTTTTTTTGCTCATTAATGTATATGTCTAAAACAGTTGTTCATGTTGCTTATTCGGTGATCAAGAGAGTGGGTCTGCCAACATCGTGAATAAAGAAATAAAAAGTGAAAAGCGGAAGAAGTCAGGTGGAACATGTGAGGGTGATAAACCTGATACTTCATCTGCTGTCAATGGTGCAATGGACTTGAGTGAGAGCAAGCCGGGAGCCGTGCCAGCTCAAGGGATGGACGACGATCCAGTGGACGCATACAAGCGTGCAGCTCCGCACTTATTAAATGAATTGGCTTGCCTGCTTTCACAACATAAGTGGACCGAGGAGGGACGTATTCCACACGGGCTTGTAAATATCCTGAATTACTCCTGGCAGGATCTCACTGCAGGGGCGGTACACCTGAGAAGTCGGAGGCAGTTTGACAAACGCCGCAAGTCTAAAGGTTCCCCCAACTTTGATGAGTTGTCCGTCAAGGACAAGATGAAAACAGAAAAGAGAAAGTCAGCAGCTGTGAGAAATGTTGGTTCCTCGGAGAGAAAAACACAAGTTCACTCACATTTATGCACGAAAAGGCCAATATCTATAAACGCCCATAAAGGTAGGCTGCAAGAATCCAACAGTCCTTTCTCTGCCCTGAGTGTTTTAGGGTGAAAATGTGGGAAATGGGCAGTAAAGCTGGACAAGCAGAACTTTCTTTGTCCAATTACACAGCTCACCAGTTTTAATTAAAAAGCGTCCCTGTGCCACAAATCATGCATGTGTGAAACAATAGGAATAGCCATTAAAGACTGAACACCTCTTAAGTCATTTCTCATGACCTTTAAGGACATTAACTGAGAGGGCATCTTGGGTTGCAAGCTTGTTGAAGAGGCAGGGTTGGTTTACAAGATAGGGTAAGGTAGCTGGTGTACTCACAGGGCACAGATGTACCTTAGTCTGTTAATCTGTTCCAGAGCTATTGATTTATAGGAGTAAATTCTGTCATTGGCAGTGACATCGACTTAACTGGCCAACATTGTTCATAAAGGTTTAAAGTAGTGATTTTTATGTATCAGGTCGTATTCTTTTATTGCTATTTTTTTATTTGTCAGTTGCTCAGTTTTCAATCACTTTCCTACAGCTCATGCTTCCACAACCATCAATTTCTCCATGTCATCCCAAAGCTGTAAAGAGCAAGGTATGGCACCGAGCTGATGCTGATCACAATATCTGTGGTTGCTTCTCTGTGCTGTGCCACTGACTGAATGTGATTTGTGTCCAGGTTGGATTATTCAGCCAAAAAAGCCGTCCAGTGATGAGCCTCAACAGATTGCTATGTGTCAGTGGGTGCTGGAGCAGCTTCACAAGGCAACAACGCCTATGTATGTTGTCAGCTTATGTTTTTGTGTCTTTATGTGGGTGTATGCTTATGGTTAATAACTGAAGATTTACACATCAAAATGGTAATCTGTCAGTAGTAATCAGATATGTTTTGCTTAATATAAATTTGTTATATTGTCTTTTACTTTTTTGGAAGCAAACATCTTTAGTTAGAATATGAGCAGTAACAAATCCTTTGTGAATTGTATTTCACGCTAGTAATCACTTTCCAAGAGTAGGTGTCGTTTATTTAAAGTGACAGATATTTTATTTTGTATTGCAGCTCCTTGGAAATGTTTATGTCAACACTGATCCAGTACATCAATTAAGTGCTTATCTGAACATAAAGTACGAATTCATCTGCCACACAGGGAACTGCAAACAGCTGAGCAGGCTGAGCGGGGTCTGGACAAGCCACTCATACTCCGTCACTATGGCGATGCCAAGTTGTATCTGAAGGGCAAGAGAACGAGGGGCAAGGTCTGGCATGCCGCTGTAGTCGATGGTTTGCCCCAGATACCTGAGGTGGAGCAGTGAGATCCGGCACGGTAGAAACTGCACTATAGAATCAACGATGGCTCCTCGATCATATAGTATCCTTCTCCCATCATGTTTATTCATAACTCCATTCCCTTAGGTATCATGGGGTTGTTCAAGATGCATATGCGGTGTAGGACATACGGGGAATATTATTGTAGCTGACCTTTTGACCCTTGATCCTGACCTCTCAGCTACCCATCTGGCCGCGTGGCAGTGTGCCAGAGCCATTCAGGTTTGCCTTGCGGAGGCTTTTATACCAATGTGTTCAGTGACAGCGACTGCCCTGTCATCCTGGCCTCTGTCACAGCGATTGGGCATGGGACTGTTACACACCCTGTGAGGTGAGTCTAGTGATGGGTGCAGTGCAGATGTCTGAGATGGTATGAGTTGATGAAACGCTCTGTCTTTACCCTTTGTTGTTACCTGCGGTACACCTAATGATACGTGAAGTGAAGTGTGTCATTTGTCTTGTCTGTTCCTGCAGCGGCGCCATCACTGCGATGTGGGACCAGAAGGGCGGATTCACGTGTGACTCTTACGGCGCTGTAACTAAGAAGTGGATCTGGCAGACAGGTCCTGTACTGAAGGAGAAGACTGTTATACAGGTTAAGGTGGAAAACCACTCTTAATGCTTGAATAGAGACCTTTATGAATAATGCATTTTTATAACTCCGGCACATTATAATTCACTGTGCCCTTTCCTTGTGGAATAAACAGAATTAAATCATCGAGTGACAATTTTAATATCAAAGACATTCTTCCACTGTAGAAGGATGGGTAATTTTTACTCCCGGGTAGTTAATTCCTTCCAGGGTTGTAACTATGGCGTGAGAGGTAGGTGGGGTGGATTCAAATTAGGGTAAAAATGAATTTCCTGCATTTTTACACAGCCTCACATGACTCAGGGTAGACCACCTAGCCAGCTGAAATATGATGTTCCTACTTACCTACCTGTTGGTGTGAGTATTCGGCTTGGTTACATTTTTATGCTTAAATTTCAGCTGAAACAGTAGGTTGCTGTTATTGCTCTACTGCTGCAAGGGGGAAAGATGAAAAGCTTATCATCAGTGTCACTTTAGTAATGTTTAAAAGGCCTTTTTTGTTTCACAGGGGTTTTCAATCCAGTCTTCAGGAACCCCCAGACCTTCTACATACTTGAACAACTCTTGGACGAGCACATCTAATTCAATTAGGCAAGGCCTTGCTTACTAGTTGAATAGTTATGGTGTGCTACTCCTAGAAATAAACAAATTTAATTTGTGGGTGTCCCTGATGACTGAACCCCTGTGTCTTTTGATATTTTTGCAGTAAATTGTATTCATATAAGTCTGCAATACTGACAAGGCGATATGGCAACTCTTCACAAAAAATGGTGTTCAAAACTGGGGGGTGCAGATCCCGCTGTCCTTAGATAAAATTACACTTGTGGCTCTGTCTTTCTTTTCTTCGCTTCTTTCCATTTTGTCTTTGCAAAAGCTGGTGCCTAAACAAGTGTATACCACACTGTATACTAAAACAGGCCAGTAAAAAGCACTGTGGGTAAACCTGTCATGTAAGATGTATGTGAGATGTGCATATGTGAAGTATAAGGTTACAGGGCAACAAAAGAGAGGATTAGGGATGTAACCGACTGATGGATGATCACTGTGTCTGCCAAGAGACTTGCATTTCACCGTGGCCACAGGGCTAGTTTGTTTTAGAACTAGAGTTGTCATGTGCATGTTAGATGCCTATGAATCATTTTCAAGCAACTTGTGAGAGCTCCTCATGCTGATAACCTTTTTTTCTAAGGCTGTTCATGTTTTAAAGTCAGCAGTGAACATGTCTCTCTGTCTCTTATAGTTGTCAGATCTGATCTCAGTGAGGTTGTTCAGTGGCACGTCTGCCATCCTTAGATTTAGGAGTGAGAGTGAAAGTGTTCAACTCCCAATCTCAGTCCTGCTGAACACCACCCAGCCAAAGCAAACGGTCAGATTGTGATCATCTTTGAGAACCAATTTACTTGTAATTACTTGGCATATGATGAGTCTAAACTATAAACAATATGGACTATGTCTTCATAGCCTTGTCAGCAGACACAGCAGTCCCCCTCTGCGTCTCAAGAGCTCCTGCTGACTAAGAAGAGAAACCATGCTGTGGTTATACAGAGCAAGAGGGACATGGGAATCACATCTGTAAGAGACTTTTTTAACATATGTTTGATTGCCAGTATTAGTGTTATCTATAATAGTGATGATGATGATGATGTTGATGACGATTATGATGATGATGATGATGATGATGTATAATGATCTTTTGGAAGATTACAGCACTTAATGTACTGGAACAATACTCACAATACCTGCCTAAGCCACTAAAAGTTATGCAGTTGCCATCACTGAGTCATTTAGGATAGGACATCCTGCTAAACGCCTTATGTCGTCCTATATCATGTAATCTATCATGCGTGTAATGACGTATGGCAGGTGTCTGTGCATTCTGGGGAGGTCGTCCAGATGGTCAATGAGGTAGAGGAGCTGGAGGTGCCATCGGTGCTGTGGAGAGGCGGAGGCTATGCCAGCAGGGAGCTGCGGAGAATTCATCAGAGAGTACGAAACATCCTGGCTGACTGGCTGGATTACTACTGCATGGCCACTGGTACCTACCAGCTCAGGCTTGGTGAAAACAGCCTCTGTCAGCCTGTTGCACAAAGCAGCTTTTCTCAGCTGTTATGTAATTTATTTATGCTTACTGATCATCCTTCCCAGCTGTGATCAAATTATAGGTGTGTAACAGCAGGTCAGATATATTAAGAGTAAATAAAGACCTTATGTGATAAAATATGTTGTGGACATACAAGTAACACAAACCAATTGGGCTCAGTGAGGTTGTTTAGGGTAGTTCAGTGAAGCAAAAGTTACTGTATCACCTCATCTTGCAAACTCAACACTATTGAATAGTTCCATCAGGATCTTGTTCACGGTCACTTGTGTCACTCAGTGTCCGTGTGCATTTCTGAATGACCTCTTCCTCCCCTTCAGGTATCAAGTGTCCTGACATGGAGCGGATGCCAGATGCCCCACTGAGAACCAGGCTGAGGAAAGAGGTACAGCCAGCCGCCCTGCCCTCTCTGAACCCACCTGAGCAGGCAGACACGAATCCAGGCGGGCCGGGGGAGGGCAGAGACGAGTTACAGGACCCGCCTTCACACCTGTCAGCACCAGTGGACCGCACTCTGAATGCCTCCCTCAAGCTGCCCAGGTGCACGCGTAATACAGTATACTGAGTTTCATAGATTTATCTTGTGGTGCTATTTATGGCGAGCACATACTGTATGTAGAACCATGTGTTGGATCTTACAGGAGAGAGGGGGATGTCATTGGGTGTTTTACTTAGCTTCTGTTTTTTTTAATTACGCAGAGTCACCTACAGAATATATGAACAATTTATATATATTGTTGTTGATACATTGTTCATTTGATTAATAAAAATGACTGCATTCATTTGGACTAAACTGAAACTACTACTGTAGTTTCAAATGCTCTACTGGACTTGGTGCAGATGTATCCAGCATGAGTACATTATGTAAGGACTAATATGGGGCCATTTCATTATAGAGACTTGAATGTTGCCAGGACACCTAAAAAGCGAACAAAGGAAGAGTTTCATGTCACTCAAATAGGACACCTTCGAATTCGCAGCAACATCATACTGGAGTAAGGCCCACTGATATCATTAACAGGCATAACTAATAAATATTATCATTCATTCTTAAATATATATTATCCTGTAGAAAACCTTGACATGAACTTCCCAGTGTTTTATCCTGGCATTGTTTAGACAGTTTCTCATCATCATCTCTTCCCCAGTTCAGTGATTATTCCAAACAGTCCAGAGTTGCAGCCTCCTGCCGCTGTCTGCTGTCCAGTCCAGTCGTCGTTTATCCCCTCTGTTCCCCTCAGTTTGTGTCCTGCCATGATGAGGGCTGCCCTTCTGGAGGGGGAGGGGCGGCGGCTGTGCTGCTGTAGCTGCAGACTGATGCCACTCGTGACAGACCTCGAGTATGACGCCTTCATCACAGGGCAGCCTGCACACAGCGAGCAGATCCTGGTGGTGTGTGTGACTCCACCGTGCCAATCCCTTGTTACACCTGGTCAGGCTGCGCTGGAGCAGCTTTACAGGAAGAGGAACAAGAACAGGACCATGCCCTGCACACAGGTCTGTATGGTGTACATGTAAAAAGTATGTACATACACCGACCTAAGCATGATCATTTTGTGTGTACCATGTCTTAGTTGTTTCAGTAAAAGGACATTAGAACGGAGGTTACTTGAATCACCAAGTACAGCAAATGTACAGGACTTCTGCTTGGTGATTTTAGTGTGGCAATACACTGACTTACAGAGAATCTCAGTAAATACTGATACAGGTTTTACATAGACTGCAGGACCTTACATTGAGTAAAAAAGAGCAGTGCATGATAAACTATGGATGATCATCAAATATGTGTTTCATGTATATTATGTGTTTCACAATTTGGAAACTGGAAATGCAGTAACAAGTAATTTTTCTCATTTGGCCTCCCCTGTCTAGTGCCAGAGGGATTCATTTCGCTTGGTGAGGTATGAGATGTCCACAGAAAAGGCCTGTTGTGGAGTTCAGAACAGCCTACTGCAGCAGAGACACAATGCTGCTCCTGGGATGGCCCTGGTCAGTGAGCCAGCTACAGGCTTGGCCAAAGGCTGCATACTCTACTTAGTACATATATTCATGCACCCACTGGGTGGCAGCACTGCCTGTGTAAAATGAAGGAGGACATGCAGTAGTAGAATACATTATACAGGAGGTTGCCCTTTCCAAGAAATCCAGTCATTTTTCATCCAGTAGGTTGACAAGTAGGGATGGATGACATTTCCTAATTACAAAGGTTAGCTCTAATTTTTAGCTGTTCCTACAGTCATGACAGTTGCTCAAATTATTTTTGCTGGAGAAAATGTAAATCCACCCACCTCATGCCATGAATCAAACTGAAATAACTAAATCATAGGGAGATGAATCAGTGCTAAGGCCTAAATATCTCTTAACATACAAAGATTGTAGCTGTTAGGATGAGCAGGAGCCTGTCTGTGTTGTGACATCTGAGCCCAGGAATTACCACATGACTGACATGTCATACATTGTGAAAAGATAGAATCAGAGCGGCTGGCAAACACTTCTCTGTGACCTGAATAAAAAGACAGAGGATGGTGGTTGTGGGACAGGAACAAGGAAGAGGGAAGTATAGGCCTCCTGACAACAATGTGCAGCTTAAAAAAAAAAAAAATCCCCTTTAGGATTCATATGGGTAATGACATGCATACTGTTGAAAAGACCCTCTCCAGCAGAGACATCTTTACTATAATATTTTCGCACCTTCTCTCCGACCCTGAACGCCTCACCCAAACATGGACCTTAAGATCAGAACTGAGCTAGTTTGCTAGTTTTTTCCTCCAAAGTAGTCTGAAGTGTGCCACACATCAGAGAGAATATGCTGACTCAGCCTCAGATATGCCCATTTGACACATAGCACATTATTTATCTGCTGTCGCCTGTTTTATCAAATTGTATTGTGTAAATTCCTATATTTGATGTGCAGCGTAGTTTATAATCTCTACATGTGCTTTATATAATTTCATATAAATATTTGACTTGTTTATTTGATTTATTGTGTTCATTTATACAGAACCACTGAATCATCATCAGACAGTATTGATCTAGCACATAGTAATAGCAGGGAAAGTGCATCTTCCTCACACATACCTTTGATATTCACCTTTGTCAACCAAAAACTAATGTTCATGCATAACATAAAGTCTCCTTGCTTGTGTGACAGATGTACATCCGAGGGAAGCTGCTGTTTGTGGACTACATCTTCAGTGGGTACAGTTGCTCAGTTAGGGACCTTCAGAAGCAAATCTCTCGGACTGGGGGAGACTACAGATTAGGCTTGAGCCTCCCTCCAGACTACAAGTTCAGGTACCACTGCAGTTGCAACCTTATCCACAAGCAGTGGTGTACTGCAAAATGAAAAGGTGTTAATCTGCAAATAAACATAATAAATCTTTCCAAAGAAGTGTTAATTTATGAGTCTTATTCATTATTCCTATTTTTGTTTCCTTAATTTTCAGTGATACAAAGAAGACCCCTGCAGCCATAGACTTGCCTAATGCACAAGAACCCCATGAAACACTATTAGCAGATTGTTCAGGACCAGCTCCCTCAGTGGAAAAGACCATGTCCAGGGAGAGGTTGGTGAAATTTTTATGCCAGTTTCTCGCATTCGTTGTACATTGCAAATAAAGTGATTCTTATTCTTTTTCCTATAGTGTGCTCTGTTCTTGTTAGACTTTACAACATTTCTCATATACTTTCATTGACGTCTGATGAGATTATCTGTCTGATGTCTGTACAGGAAAATGACTCAATCTCCTGACGCATCACTCCTACCACAGAGAGCCACGTGCAAAAACGCAAAAAAGTCTCCCACTGCTCCTCCTCCTCCTGTTGTCATACACTGAAGATGGTCCAGTGACAGGATGACATCAGTGTTAGCCATTTGTATTCGCCAGAAAGTCACGGCTACAAAAGAGCATGAGCTGCAGTTGACTACTCAGGGTAATGTGCAAGGACACTGCAAATGCCTCATTCCCTTACTTGGCAGGTTGGAGCTACTGATTGCACCACTCTGTAACTCTGCAATTAAGATGCAAAATGCCTTTCAGCATTTGGCAGTGGGATGCACATTGGCAGTGTTCGGTGGCATCAGGGGCACAAGATTCATCATCAGAGATAATCAGTGACCACTAATGTTAATGTCACTTTTCCTGTGATATCTGAATAATAAACTTGTGCAAAGATCAGTGTGGAGTATCTTTAATAGTTTTTCTGTCTGTCAAGATAAGTGGAACTAATAAAGCTTTAGCTGTCTATTGTTTAGTTTGATATTAATCTCTTATTTAAAAGGTTTCATTCATTTTTCCTCAGAGAGAAATCAGCTGAAGGAATCTTTCTCGTAAGGATGACTGACCAACACGATGACAAAGTGATGAAAACACAGCTGAAAATGATGTATTTTGAGTATACTTCCTCATCCAAATGTTAAATATAGCATACGTAAGGCTTTGCTGTTTTCCATTCACATTTCTGGCAGCTTATTCATTCCAGTGCTATTAATACTAGTAATGATGATGTATGCAGAAAAATACTCGTGGCACTGAGGAAAATTCATATATGCAACACTGATAACCACAGGCAAAGATTTAATCTAATTGGTTAAGCATATTCACCTGATCACTTGACCTTTACAAAGTAGTAAACAGATATAGTATCATCAACTCTGAGCAAAGAAAAAAACCAAGTCAGCATTTGAAATGTTGCACTTAAAAACTTAACTAGCCTCTAATGTTTTGGTAGTGTTAGACTCAAGATCCATTATGTTAATTTGCGGTTCCTGAGGACCCCTAGTGGATTGTTTGTGGGGGAAAAGAGCAACAACGGGAAGCTCATTGGTGCCTGTCACGGGCACAGAGTGTGGATCGCAGCGAGCGTGGAGGGCTTCCAGCAGGATCACAAGTGTTGCTCCGACCGAAACTCACAACAGATCGTCTGAGTGATAACTTGTTTTGAGTCGACGGCTTGCGAGACTGGCGTTAAAGGATGATCTGCCTCCTCTGCGCTGATTTATAAGGGTTGACAAAAAGAAGACGCGTGAAAAACACAGGTAAGAGACACGGGCGCCTTTTTATCCATCAGAAATGATTTATTTCGGTCTGAGTTTAACTTGACCGACATGAATACAGCTGATAGTTATGACCACTAATCAGACTCCGAGTTAATAGTCGCCAGAAGTGCTGCTTTAGACTATTGGTTTTATTTATTATAGTGTTTGAGAGATATAAACAGCACATGCAGGGTGAGTCGGGGTTTGTTTTTGTCTCAAACTTCCAAATTACATCACGTTGGATTGCTTATGCAGACTTGGATATCTGTTAAGCGTCAAACTGTAGCCGAAAGGGAAAAATAAGACAGAATAAAGCTGTAGTGCTCTGTGAGACTGAGTTCTTAGGTGAAAACAATATGCCTCTCCCTCTCTCTAAGATAACTCTGCATGTATTTTGCCGGCAGGTCAGCATGTTATTGTGTTGTCCTCCACAGAAAACACTAGTTAAACAGATGTATCAATTTACCCCCCTCTGGCATTCTACACCTCCCACTTAAATCTGGTCCTCCTCTGCCTGTTTGGCCTGTTAGCTGGGTTGCTGTGTTGTTGTGAAGAGTGGCAGATAAAAGCCATTCCATGTGACAAGTCAACCTCCCAGAAGGCTGTTTCCTTAATTTGTGATCACTGCTCAGCCCTAAGCTGCCTCTTGCAAATTGGTTATACTGATAAGATTTAAAGGTAAAGCACTTTTTAATGGACAACATCTGCCATTCTACCTCTCGTATTTTACAATAGTGATAATTATGTGCTTACCTTGAAAAGGCAACACATCTTATTCTCTTATTATTAATCTTATTATTTATTATTATTATTATTATTAGTAGTAGTAGTAGTAGTAGTAGTATGGACACTTTGCATTACCCACACACAAGAGAAGTGTGCTATTACTTTTATAAGCAATCTGGCATACCGATTTTTCGCAATTCCATCTAAACGAAAAATTTTGCCCATAGGAAATGTGTGAGCGAAATTTTGCAAGGCTCTCCGTGACAGCTCTGCCTGTCATTGTCTAGTTGATGAGTTTTACTAAAGCAGAAGATCAAAGTATGTCTCACCACTGGCACCTTGATCAATGTCTATAAATATTTACTTTTAGTGTAAATTTCAAAGCGATTTCCATTTGACTCTAGAATTTCCAAATGTCCCTGAATGCCTCTATGTATGTCTCCTTTTGTCTCATAGAAACCATCCAGAACACCATAGCAACTACCTAGCGACACCTTAGCCACCATCATGAACACCTTAGCAACCACCTAGCAACCATCAAGAACACCATAGCAACTGCCTAGCAGCACCCTAGCAACCACCCAGAATATCATAGCAACTACCTAGCAATGACTTGGCAACTATCAGTAACACCATAGCAACTGCCTAGCAACGCCTTAGCAACCACCCACAACACCATAGCAACTGCCCATAGACATCATAGTGGCCACACAAAAGACCATAACAAGTGCCTGGAAACAACCCGGACCACAGTAACTGCCTGCCAATCCTCTAACGACAGCAACAATTTAGCGAAATAACTAAAAAAACAAACACAACCTACAAATGGCACAGGGATGGTGGTTTACCACATGGCCACATGGTCAGCAATGGAGGCAAGCACATTTAGCGTTTCTTCAGAAACTTTAGCAAAGTCTAGCTTTCCCTACAATTTGAACCTTTAAGCTGTTATTCTGTTTTGAGGCCATGCTGATGTAGACACCCACACATCATTTCTGGAGTGTGTTTTTCGTCTCTCTTCCCTCAGGCATGCAGAAGCCACTGTTGGCCCCTAAACCAAAGTTTGTCCAGCCACCGAGGCAGGTATTGTCTCCTTCAACCCTCAGAAGAGATGGCCTCCTCCACCCCTCCCCTGGTACACCAACCAGGGTTAAACCAGCGTTGGCCCCCAAACCATGCCTCTCCAAACTCACCACGGCTATGGAATCCAAACCACTCTCTTCAAAGAGTCTGCACCAAACATCCGTAACTGAGAAAACAGAGATCCAAAGGACGATAGGTCTCCTCAACTCTAAAAATGGAATGCAACAAGAGAACAAAAAGCCAGATTGGGATTACATCATTCCTATCTGCTTGTGTAGCCAGGAAAACTGTCAGTGTGTGGGGAATACTGCAGACCTAGACAAAATACAGAAAGACTTGAAAATATCACATAAAGGTAAAATGGAAGAATCCAGAAAGACTTTCCCTAGATCTCCACCTGTCCCTAGATCTCAAGGTAGTGTGGATAACACAGGGGAGAAACTGAACAATGCTAAATGCCAAAACATGAACGCCAGTTGTCTACAAAATTTTTGTCCACAGCCTGCATGCACCAATACCCACATCTCTGAACATAAACCTGTACAAGAGGTGCCTGTTCCGATTAAACGGACAGAAATGGTAAAGAGAAATCCCAACCCAGACATAGAAACCTCCAGTCTCACAGTGAGCATGAGGCCCTCTCTGCCTCACAGAACCTGGAGTGATGAGGCAAATGGTAACGTAACAGCTTTGAGCACTGTTGGACAAGGACCAGGAGAAGATCAACTTGGCTCCAAGCATGTGTCTCACATGCCCCATCCCAACCCCACCTCAGTCCCAATAGCCCCACGGAAACCCCTCCCTGCCCCTTTACCACGGAAACCCAGGAAAGCTGCCCTGGCCCGCCAGGAAAAGGTGGAGGAAAACAGCGAAGAGATTGTGAGTCAAGAAGGGAGGGAAATTAACGTCAAAGAGGTGAAGATGTCATTGGAGGGGAAGAGCAGCTCATCTCTGTCTGTCAGTGTACCTGTTCTAGCGCAGGACATGCCTGTCAGTGAGAATAGGCAGACACTCTCACTATCTGCAAGAAAAGCCAGCGCTCCACCTGCCCCTCCACCCAAGAAGAAGCCTCTCCTATCTGCACCTGCGAGAGGGATGCTCACCTCTTCTCCTCAATCACTCCAACAGGATGTGGAGGAAGACCTGGGGTGTGACACTGGCATCTATGAGATGGAGCTCTCAGTTGATGATGATGATGACGTAGGGAAGGATGGGGCAGGAAGAGACAATCAGGAGGTGGTTTACAGCTCCCTCACTAGTCCATTCAGTCAGCCAGACCTCAGCTGTTACTCAACCAGTGGCAGGCTGGTGGAAGATGGGACTGTCAAGCTAGCACCAAAAAAGCCCCACAGGCACAGCAGCCCAGTGGTGTGGATGCTTAGGAAGGAAGCATCTGTAGATAGAGAGGAGGGGAAATTTGCAGATGATGACAAAATGCAGGCCCATGCTATTCCAGATGGCACTTTGAAGGAGAGGGTTATGAGGGAGCTGCCTTTGGCCCCAGATGAGAAAGCAGACAGGAGCCTCCTCCCAGCTGTGGGGTCACCTGGACCCACCAAGCCTTCCCGTTCCAGCGTGGGCAAACAGAGAGCCAAGTCGTTTTCTGCTGCCGACCTCACTCGCTCTGAAGGACAGAGAAGGAACTCTTTCCGGAAGCTGCTGGACCTTAAACTCTCTGTGAAGATGTTGCCCAAGCTGATTGTAAAAGGAGGCCAGAGACCAGACTGCCTTGCATCTGAAACAGAACAATGTGTGGACGGGGACCAAGATGGACCTCAGGACTTCACAGAGCATCTTGGAATTCACACGCAGGTTGCACGCAAGTCCTCCTGCCCGCCGCACATTGGAGTGGAGCAAAGTGTGGATGGAGATGATTTTTCTCAAGATATGGAACAAGCTCTCGAGTATGAGAACATCCCTCACTATGAGGAGATACAGGACTACATGAATGTGCCTATGGGTGGAGCAATGGCATCCCCACAAGCAATGCAGCCACCGGCCTGGGAGAGCTCCATGTATGATGATGAGAACATTTATGAGGAGCAGGAGCCATATGTGCCCCTGGAGAAAAATCCTGGACACCAACAAAAGCATAGTGGCAATGAGAGGTAGTGTACAGTCTCTCTCTCTCTCTCTCTCTCTCTCTCTCTCTCTCTCTCTCCCTCTCTCCCTCTACTGTTTACTGCCAATGAACAGTGGCTCTTATGCTATAAACAGCATCTGAAACAGCCGCCCCCTCCTTCTCCTCTCTGTTTATCACATCCTGATACCTACCTCAAAACTTGTAAAAACATGACTTCCCTAATAGTGTCATTTCTTTCCTCCCGTTTGAAAAATGTATCCTTTTCTTTACATAAAGGATGGTGGCAGAACAAGAAACCTTAGGCAGGGACTTCTCAAAGCTGTTTATGTAGAGTAATGATTAAATTACTGACAAGATGACTGTGCCTCATTTGTAAATGGTAAAGATCAAAGGAAAGCATGTCACGCTTTGCTTTACTTTTGTTGCACGCTCCTGTATGGGCAGTTTGGCTGGTATGGAGGCATGTGGTTGAATGGCACACCTTGCGTAAGTTTATGGTTTGTTGAAAGGCCTAATAGCCAGGAAAGTAGAGCTATTCTCAGAGGCAACACACCAAATGAGAATATGTGACCTGGGAAGGCAACTGTATGTATTTAGTTAAAAAAAAAAAAAAAAAAAACTCACTGAAGTGCTTGTCAGCTTGCTGAGAGTCACAGTGCATGTCACTGCTACAGTAAAGCTCGACTCAACAGTTTGAGGCCACCAGCAGAGCAGACTTAGACTACAAGTGCTTCTCCTCTGTACCTCCTCAGTTTGGTGCTTTGTTCTTCCAAGAAAATGTTTAGCATGTATCCACTCTGAAACCTGAACCAATCCTGTCATGCAAAGAGTTAATGTGTTGTGGGTTTATTATGATCACGGAGCAGAAGTCAGTTGAAAAATGCAGTCTGGGGATTACAATTTGTGTAACAGTACCGTGTGCCTCTGGTGGCTTAGTGTGTCAGCCGCCTTTGCCTCAAACTGTGCAACAATCACATGTTGAAAACACGTTGAGCAGCTCACAAACAGAGAACAATCAGCTGCACCAGGCATTGTAAACAGGCCATGGCATCAGTGTAAGACCTGTTGACACTGATTGGCTCACTGGGTTTGCTACTTAGCCATGGCCTAGTTCTTAACATTTTTTTTGCATTTTGCAGGCAGTCTGTGTAGCTTCAGATGTAGCCCGCCAGTGAGATTTGTGGCATTTATGATGTGAGGTTTCTCTAGTCATTTCAGAACAACAAGATTACATTAGTGAAGGTTTATGATGGTTTGGAGTTTGGAGTTAGGCCCATTAGACTGTTTTGGTTGGAGGTGGCAGGATTCAGGTAAACTGCTATGCTGACCTAAGGCAGGCATCTGGACGAGGGCTTGTGTGTATGTGACAGTGCTGATGATTATCATTAAATGGGTTTTCCGGCTCTGTCAAGCGCTCCCCTTCCTGTCTGCTTTTCTTTTCTTTTTTCATGGCTTTCATTTTCTCTGAGCAGGAAATATTCGAACGGTGCTGGACTGACAATTTTTCTTTTTCTCCGTTTTGTGCCAAAAGACACCCTCCCTCAGATAATATGCTGACACAGGTCTTTTTATTCTAGACCTCCTCCTCTCTTTCCTCCTCTTCCACAACTCCTCTGCTAACTGTCTTTTAAATTTAGACACCAGTCATCTGCCAAAGTGTGTGATGTGTGTGTTTGCAGAATATGCTGTGATACATGGCACAGGTGTGTATGTGCTGTGCCTGTATTTCAAGGTGTGTAATTGTGTGCTGTGTGCACAGTTATTTAAAATGACTGTAGCTGCCTTTGTGTGTGCAATACACTACAAATCATTTAGTCTCGTATTAAGTGTTGAAAACTTGTTTTTCTTAAAAACATCTGCCAGTTGGATGACATAACCGCATTTGTTTCATTTTTTTCCCCAGAATATTCTTAAATCAAGTGTCATATTCTTGACACTAGTGGGTTGCTCTGCCTTGTTTCAATATATTCACACTTGTTCCTGGAAAAAATTCCTGAAACAAGTGTAACTGCACTGGAAACAAGTTGGGATTATGTCATTCCACTTGCAAAGTTTTTCATTTACTTTAAGAAAAACAAGATTTTAGCACTGATGTGAGACTGACTGCCTTGTTAACATGGTGATTTCTTTTGCAGTGCTTGTACAGTTTTTCAGCCATCCTTTGGCATGTTCTTCAGTTTTCCTCTCACCATCTGACCATAACATCCTGCCCTTTTGACAGAGGCTCTGGTAATGAGGAGGAGGAGGCACAGCTGGACGATGTGCCCTCCGATGATGACATCATCATGTCCCACAGCTCAGATGAGGAGGATGAGGACGATGGCAGTTCCACCTCCAGTAAAGGAGACTCTGAGCAGCCACAGGCGAGGGCGGTGAGGAGGAAACACTATTATATTTTGACCGCTGTTCCTTCATGTGCTGAGAAATGAGATTTTCTTTGCCAGGTGTCAGGGACACAATAAAGATAAAGACTTTGTGGTTTTGTCATGAGTCTCTCTTGAGGAAACCTGCTCAGCGGTGATTTATTACAGTGCATTGCAAATATTTGATTTGTAAGTCTGTGTTTTTGTATTAGACTGAGAGTGGAATGAAGAAGAGCAAGATACACCACATCGCCACAGAGATCATGAGCTCAGAGAACGTGTAAGAGTCTACTCTTTATTTCCTGACACTAAACGTCTTACTCATCCACTATAGCTCCTCTAACATTTCCTCCCTCTGGTTTTCTCTTTTTTCTAGGTTTGTTGATGTCCTAAAGCTGCTCCACATCGTAAGCACATCTCCTTTTTGTGTTACATTTGGATCACGCAAAAACAAACTGTGTTTACTGTGTAACATGAGAGCAGCTGAGGCTCATGTTATTCGGTATTTTTTATCTAGTGCAAACTCTACTGTGTGAGCCAACACTGTCCATATGTGTTTGATTATGCTAGCCACCGGGGCACACCCCATGTGGGATAGACAGTGTGTGGACCCTTCTCCCCTCAGTCTCGCCCGCATGGCTCACATTCCTCCCGGTTTTCCCCAGACTTTCAGCGGTTGTACGATCTGGCAACAATATACTAAGCTTGCCTGCACTTAGAGGGAGTCATCTAGTCTCTTTGTGGTGTTTTGAGAAATTTGATCTCTGGCAGATCTAAGCAAACCTTAGACAACAAAATGATCTGATGATTTAGTATATTTACTTAGCAGGAAAACAAATGCAGAAATGGCAGAAACCCCCTTTAGGGTCACAGAAACATTTAGTACCATCTTATGTCAGGGCAGTTAGGGCTCTGACCTACATTTTAGTGTCTGTTATTTACAAAGATGATAATCTAGGACACTATTTCTGTACTGCTTTTAAGGTGTTCTGGATCAAGTGTCATCCAAAGCAAATGTACAGTGCCGAAATATGTAGTCTTCTTCCTTGGTATTCTCCAGTACTTTGGGCAGTGGGTAATGGACTACAATTGTGTCATTTTAATTCATCCAATACCGCAGGACAGTACACCCAACTTTTGGATAAACCTCAGACTTGTACTCTATTGCGCGTCACTCTCTCAGTCCATTATACCAACAGGTCCTCTGTAAAACAAAGATGGCCCCTTAGGCAAAGGGGATATGAATGTTAAGTTTAAGTTTCACATAAACGTGTATAAAGTAATAGTTAAAGTGCTGTAAGTGGTACTGAAACAGTCATATTAAATAATTAACTTATTTCTACCAAAGTCCAAAACAATATTATGAAATTATTCGTACCGTAAAGCTTAGCAACATAAATTAATATGGTAAACTTCAACTGGATTGAAAGTTTCATATAGGTACAAGAAGATAATCCCAAACTTGTGTAAGTCTGGAAAAAAAAACAACAACAACAACGATACTGTGGTTTTTACAAATATAACATGGTTTCAAAAAGAATGAGAAGAGGGATATGAGAGGGAGTTTTGAGAGACAAAGGTCAGGAAGTGTGTGTGGAGTAGGACTGAGTCATTAGCGATGACTCCTCTCTGTGGAGCACAGGGAGGAAGTAACATGTCTCTGTAGACGATACAAGAGGCTAGCTCGGTAATCAGGAACAGTCTTACCAAGTTCAAAGGAATGTTGCAGCGCCGTATATTTGTTTTCCATCTCTACTCATGCATTTTCTCACAGGTTGATGGATGATAAAATCACATGTGCCGTTTGATGCATGTTTTGTCCTAGATGCATTTTACACAGGGCCACAGCTGTTTATCCTACTCCTGTGCATCAGCAATGATCATTCCCTCACTGCTGAATCAGTCATTGTTATCTTTTCAAATATCAGTTTTTACCAAAGTCTTGCCCCATCCCTGACTCTGCCATTTTACTATCAGTATGTGTAGTGGGAGGAGATCACACATTTAAACTGCAGGAGCTCTCTGCGGGGTCTTCTCTCTTGTAAGCAGTTTTTCTGCCCCGTTGTCGTGTAAACTACAAAATACCTCAACATCATCAGAAAGAGAGGCAGAAACAGCACCCTCAGGCTCTGCTGCTTTCTTTTTTCAGCGCTGGTTCATGGAAATTTGGAAATTTAAGAATGATTAATGTAAGACAGCTTTGTTTAAGGATCATGGGTGAACATTAATCATATCCTTTACACAGTATATCTTTTCTATTTGACTCCATGACCTTTGGGTTTAATTCTTTGCGAAGACACTCTACAGTTCTTCTATATTTGTCTGTGCTTTTGTCCATGAATTAAAGAAAACACAGTTAATGATTTGGTGTATGCCACATGGTTATTTTTGCCTGTCCGTCCATCTGCCTGTCTTTGTATCTGTATTTGTAGGATTTTCGGGATGCGGTGTCCAAGGCATCTCAGCAGAGTGGGAAGCCTGTGATTGAAGAGCGGATTCTGAACCAGATCCTGTACTACCTACCCCAGCTCTATGAGCTCAACCAAGACTTGCTCAGAGAGCTCGAGCAGAGAGTCGCCAAATGGTACATAGTTGTTTTTATCCGCAAAATTTGTGTGCTCACGGTCTCCAATGGTGGCACACAAACCTGAATACATTTTCTCAGGTAAATTCAGTAAATAAACTCAGGCACAGGTATTTTACATTTTGTGAGACTTTATACCTTTACTGCACAACATTTCAGAGGGAGATGTGATGACTGTAGTTACCAGTTACTTTTTACAAAAAGTTTAACATGCAAAACATAAAATCTTCAGAACAAAAAAAGACATCTTATAGGTTTGTGCATCAATAATTTAACACTGTCCAAGTAAGTGTTCTCCACAGTTACTCCTTTTACTGTTCATACTACTCATCATGAGGACATTTTTCTGCTAATGCTTAAAATGTATTTTGAATTCAAGACTTTGACTTACCTATTCTGCTACATGAATACTGTATTCCTATAAACATAATTTTGTAGTGCCATTTCACATTAATTTGCTGTAGTCCGGATACAAATACAAATATGAATCTTTATTCTCCACCAAGTGGAAATTGGCCTCTGGCTTCAAAATTTAAAAGACATTGAAGGACACTGGAAGACATACAACAGTAGATACAATGGTACAGCTCCCTAAAATGCAAACATCTCTCATTAATGTGATGACACATTATCCATCATAATAATAACAACAAGGAATACGTAAAACATGAGATTAGGAAGGTGTTTATACAATATGTTGCAGAAAAACTCAGGTGCTACTATCTTTTCTTGTTTCCGTTTAAAACACTTACAACATTTGGGACAAATAATGTCTTATAAATGCATCTGTTCTCCTCCCTTTCTGTCGACAGGGACGAGAATGCCCAGCTAGCGGATATTTTTGTGAAGAAAGGGCCCTATCTGAAGATGTATTCCACATACATCCGTGAGTTTGACAAGAATGTGGCGCTACTGGAAGAGCAGAGTAAGAGGAACCCAGCATTCACCGGAGTGGTTCGGGAATTTGAGGTAATGAGGCTTGTCCAACCTGTTCTCTCTGTCTCTGTCTGAGGGGTGTGTTATCGGGCTAGTGAGGTTTCATTGTCTTCACTTTTTTGTATTTGTGTGTGTGCGTATATTTGTGTTTTGATTCTAAAAAATGTGTCATTTGCAAAGTGAATTATTCTTTGTCCAAGGCCAGTCCACGCTGTGCCAACCTCGCTCTGAAGCATTATTTACTGAAGCCTGTTCAGCGGATCCCGCAGTATCAGCTGCTGCTCACAGGTACTTCTAATGCTGACTGTTTACCCATCACAGCTCTATACTCAGTTTATGTCTCAACACAAAATCCTTTTTTTTTTAAAAAACTGACCACCACTGTCAGATAAAGTTAAACTGCACTCATTTGAACTCTGGACTTAACAACTCTATTGGCATCACACTGCCATCTAGTGTCCAAAAAAAGGATTGAGTTTCTATCTTGCTCCTCAAACCTCATATAATAAGATTTTTGTCGTGCAGCCCAAGTCGGATTTGGTGATATAACGTGCTTTAACATGAGTTAGATTAGCGTTTCATGAGTCTAATGGATCGAGGCTGATTGCTCAGGGCTAAAATGTGAAGAATGTTTCTCACGTCAGTCCTTTTATAATTATATTATGTAAGCACCTGCAACCTTGTACCCAGGATTTTCATTTCAGATTGGGTTCCAGGAATTTACTACACAACGCAAATCACTTTTAAGCCAGGGTACTGCCAGTTTTCACGTCCCTGTTTAGTCAGATTATTGACCCTCTGACATGCTTATAACTGTATTTCAGACTATCTTAAAAACCTGCCTCCAGACTCGGTGGATTACAAAGACACACAAGGTACACCCAGATCATTTTTATATACTGCATATCTGTCATAGCAAATTGTGGCGTTATTTAGGAAAAGATACATTTTTGATTATTTCTGAGATATATATCATATACTTTTTTTAATCCATACAGCTGCCCTTGGGATAGTGAAAGAGGTCGCCAATCATGCCAATGACATCATGAAACACGGGGTGAGAGCCATTCTCAGTGCAACAGCTAGGCTGATTTGCTTACCGTGTTGATAACATGCTTTATGCAAATGGCTGTTTTCCTCTTATTTTCTCTCAGGATAACTTCCAGAAGCTGATCCAGGTGCAGTGCAGTCTGAATGGCCACCATCAGATAGTCCAGCCTGGCAGGGTAATGTCTAATTGATGTTGCTTAGAACTGTACGCTTTACTATGCTTTTATTCATTTGACTGTGTATTGCTCATCAGATTAATTTGTATGTCATGATAATCAAACTGGGGATAGGGTGATATATCGAAATTATAATTGCAATTAAGCACTTTGAGCTGCATTGTGTGCATGCTGTAAGGTGCTATATACATAAACTTTGTTCTTTAAATTGCAATATTCTGCTATAATAAACTCAAATAATGTGACATGCCATCACTCTATGGCAGACTCCTCATAAAAATTATATTATTTTCTCTTTGTAATTACATTTTTTTATTCTTCACATTTGAGACAACCAGTGCTAGCCTAGAAATCAATATATTATTCCAGTCTTACTTTCTTGTCATTGAACTTCTATCACATTTTATCTTGTCTTTGTCAAATCCTGAACCCCATGTTGCATATTAAATAGCATCCTCCCATTGCTATTACCTTCCATTAATGTAGTCCCTTTTCCTGTTAATTCGGTAATTGTTACATTATTGGCTTTATTACACTGACTAGAAGATTTTTTTTTTTTTTTTGTTTTTTTTTTATGTAATCCATTTACAATAATTACCAACAACCTTCTCCATACATATTCATCCATTATGTATTGGACTTTTCATTAGTTTATTCAAACTTAATAATGTAATAATGGTGTTAACAGGAGAAAATATTTAACATTATTCACAGTTCACTTTTATTTAATTAATGGAAAATGTATTACATAAACAAAATTGCTACACTAGTGGCTACAAATTTCCAATACGCTAATGAGTTACTACATTAATTGTCAAGTAAACGCAAACAGCATGCTCATTAAATGAAAATGAGTAAAACCAGGAAGCAAAAAAAAAGACTCTCTTGTTATGGTATTGTGTTGCAGGTCTTCCTGAAAGAAGGCATCCTGATGAAGCTGTCCAGGAAGGTCATGCAGCCCAGAATGTTCTTCCTGGTACAGTAGATATAACCTTAAGTGCTACCCACCTGCCAATCTGGCATTCCTTCACTCCCAGCTAAACATAAGATTGAGTTTAAAATCCTTCCTTCACCTTGCAAGGCGTTACATGGTTAGACACCTTTCAATCAAACAGAGCTGCCGGCACTGTAAAGATCAAGAGAAGCCAAATCCGCCTGCTTTTCTGGAAACGCCTAGTTCAAGTTTGTTTTAAGCCCAGTTTCGCTGTTTTCAGTTCTTACACCCCCATTTTACTTGTTTAACATTTGTTTTCGGTTCCTTCCTCTGAGCTGTTCTTCTTCTGTTTAAATTCTGTAGAGTTTTGGAAATGATTTTGTCTTTATTTCTCCTTTAGCTCAATGACACGTTGCTTTACACCACCCCTGTTCAGCTGGGCCAGTATAAACTCAACAATATGCTATCTCTGGCTGGAATGAAGGTGAGAGGTTATAGTTTTTTTTTTTCTGTACTCTTCATCTGTTTACATATTATCCTTGTCTCATGATAGGTCATACATTGCCATCACTAATCCTAATTAATCTAATTGCAGGTTAGCAAGCCAAGCCAAGAGGCCTATCAGAACGAGTTAAATATTGAGAGTGTGGAACGTTCTTTTATCTTATCTGCAAGGTAAGGATCAGAGACAAGATTTCTCTTGATGTAGGCAAATGAACAGCTTCAATTTCATTTTCCCTAATTTGCATACCATGTTTCCCCTTGTAGTGCACAGGTCTGTAAATAATGCTGCGTAGGCACACATTAGTAGACATACTTCCTATCCTTTTCTTGTAGTTCTGCGACAGAACGAGATGAATGGTTAGAGGCCATTTCTGTGGCAATCAGTGACTACACCAAGAAGAAGATCAGCTTTATAGCTGGCAAAACCTTAGACGAGGTAGGATGAATATGATGGTCACAAAAGAATACAACAGATCCTGTTTCTTTTCATGTTTATACTCCATATCGCTTTGTTATGGTGACTGAATTAGTTTAGTTTTATGGTTTTCTAAGCTGAGAGGCTACTCCTGTTTCTCTGATATCCAGACTGAACCAAGAGATAGAGGCAGCGGGGCTCCGTTGGGATCCAAAGCCCCTATATGGATCCCTGATCCACGAGCCACCATGTGTATGATCTGCACCTGTGACTTCACCCTGACGTGGAGGAGACACCACTGCCGTGCATGTGGAAAGGTTAGGTGACCCAAAGGAGTTGTAACTGGAAGAAATTGAATCTGCCCTCAGTTATTGACTTAATTTTGGGATCATACTTCATCAAAAAAGATAAAGTTTGAAGACACTGCAACTGAATTGAAACTAAGAAAATAACAAATGTGTGTCTAATGCCATTTTATCTCATCAGGTGGTGTGCCAGTCATGTTCGTCCAACAAGCAGTGTCTTGAATATCTAAAGAACCGGTTAGCACGGGTGTGTGACCAGTGTTTTCTAGTTCTCCAGCAGCAGAAAAGTAAGTATAGGCTTCTTTCAAACACTCTTTGCAGTCTGAACCTACAGACAATCCCAACCAACCCAGTAATTATACTATCTTGCTGTCAAAAGCAAGAATTTGAAGAAATATATCACACATAGCCAAACCTTTGTGTTCCTTCTCTTAAGTGTCCATTTATTAAATTATGATGCACATTTTCTCCTCACTAGGTGAACAAGCCCAGTCACCAACCCCCTCCCCTGGTAACAGGTCTGCCTTTGCTTTCTCCAGAAAGCAGAAGAAGATACCTGCTGCCCTCAAAGAGGTGACTGAGGTTCTGTCCTGATTTAAGAGCAGTACTATTAACCATGACCAGATTACTCACTGAATGGATTTTACTTGTTTTAGGTGACAGCAAACACAGACAACTCCTCCATGAGCGGTTACTTGCAGAAGTGGAACGGCAAAAAGAAGCAGGGGAAGAGGCTGTGGTTTGTCATCAAGGACAAAGTCCTTTACACATACGCAGCAAGTGAGGTAAATTCTCCAGCCTATATGAATGTCAATACATTATGAAAACCCATTCAACATGGGAGTCGATGTAATTAGATTCAATATCCGTGCATTATTCTTCTGCTTCATATAGGATGTAGCAGCCTTGGAGAGCCAGCCCCTCCTCGGATTCATACTGAAGGAGGATTCATCTCAGAAGTTACAGTTCAAGCTCTACCACAAAAACACACTTTACTACATTTTTAAAGCTGATGACATCCAGACAGCCCAGAGGTACAGTCTAAAGTGGATATCAATCATCGTCTCATGTTGCAGTAAAAATAATAAACACATACTTATTTCTTCTGTTGCTGTATCAATTTTAGACTTTTATTAATGCGATACATTTACTTTCTGTCTTTTGCAGATGGATCGACACATTCAAAGGTGCCACGGTGCTGTAAAATCTGAAAACAATAGTTTGTGTTCAGCGACCTGTTTGACCTTTGGGAATGTCAAAATGTCATTTAGAGTTATGACAAAACTTAGAATGAAACAATTTACCTCAGTGCTCTCTGAATACTGCACAAGATGAAGGGCTATATTGCAATGAAGCGCAATGTTTTGTTTTTAGCAGATTTCGCCACCTTGGACCTTGATTATTTATAGAGCATTCATCTTTGATTGTGTAGATTAATTTTAAGCTTTGTAAGTATTTATATATAGTTTTAGCTATATCTTGCCAGGCTAAGAATCATACCACAATCACCTGCTCGTTTTCAGAGTGTTGTGCTTTGATTTTAAGTCACAATATTGTAATTTCTTTATCCAGTAACTTGCCTGGTCCTACTGTATCATATTTTAATATTATAGCTGTGCACGGATTTGTACACTAATTAAGAAAGAAGGTGGTCATAATGATTAATGTCTCACAAATCACACATAGAGCTCAGTAGAAATCGCTCAGATGTTTCTTGTTAGAAATAATGATTTTATTGCTCCCAGTCGCATAAAACAACAGTTACATGGTTTGAAATGTTGGCTACAAAACACATCAAGTGCACTTATGCTGCTTACGGAAGACATGTTTCCTCTTTGCATATTATTAAGGCTCTCTATAATTTTATATTGCACATAGCCTGAGAGTATCAATTGTTTACTTGGGGACTATCAATACTGTTGTGATACACAAAACCACATTACTGCACTTTGGTCTGGTTCTTTCACTCAGTCATAGAGTAGCCTATGGATCTCCAGTGAAGCCTTATTGTATCTGTGTAAATACGTTTTATTGAAGTGTAAAATGAAATGCGATGTAACTCAATCAAATGAACAATGCTATTTTTACTGTTTTCCTTACTGAACTGTAATAAATACTGTTTACCATGCTCTCTGTAGCGTCAGCTGTCGACATGTAGAAGGGAATAGACAGGGAAATACGCACTTTGGACAAAAAACCAAAACACAATACAAGTTATTTAGACAGGCAGACGCTTAATAACTATTAATCTGTATTGCTTATTGACACTTCCCTCTCCACATAGCGAATAATAGCCTTTGTTTTTACTGTTGGGGTACAAACAGACAACGTAGTAAATGGACTTGCATACACTGAATCATAACGAACAATTTCAGATGTTTCCATAAGATCGGGAAAATAATACAAACGTTCTGCCTGATATTGTTAAATACGCCCTATACATTACTCTTGGTGGGGGGGGAAAAGATGTTATTCTGTCCAGAGTAAAGGACGAAACAAATTAGAAAAGACGGACTAATTCCGATCTCACGCCATACATTCCGGCTACCGACTGCGCATGCGCACAATCATAAACGGAGGAAAAAAGGTCACGAACTCTGACCCTCCCACCAACTGCAGCAAACACTTAAAATATTAATTTATTGAAGTCATTCGCAATCTGGCATAAGATTTTCCCGACAGGTAAGACATTTTTTAACAACCGGCTGCCTACGAATCTCTTGAAAACGACATTACGGGCCAGTAACGCAAGAAGGAGGGAGAATGTTTGGTGAGCCTGCTGGGAGGCAGCCATTAGCTAACCCGAGCTAGCAACTGTGTAGCTAACCTAGCTCTTTAGCACTTTCTTCCGGACTTGAGCGCTTGAACGGTATTACTTGTGTCTACTGGGTGGCGATATCGGTATGGAAGTGCGAGTAAAGCATGCGTTAAATGCATGTGTACTGATATCCAGTTACATCCTTAAAGCGATAAAACGCCAAGCTCCTAATGCTAGTTAGCTAACATGCATAGCGGAGTGAGCTAATTGCGCTAACTGCTGTGCTAGTGTTGCTAACTAGTCCTATCATCACTCTCTAGTTAGCTATATTACCATTTAGCTGATGATTTAAGCCCACATTTGAAAACTGGTCTGTGCTAGAGTAGAATAATAATGCATTTTCCGAATCAATAAGGTCCATGGCAAGAATAATGTGTGGTTTTAGTCCTGTTGTCAAAACCGACGTCCCGCCACTTGACTGCGTTTCTGCGTGGGCCTTGAACCCTAGCATGCTTTAACCCTTCAATGTTGACCTTTCACCCACAGGAAAAGAAATGCCTTTATCTTCCGTATCGATTTTAAATAGCTGGCTGTCAAGAGCTTGTTTATGTCATTTTTCCAACCATGCCGCCCATTTGTTTTGAGTTTGCCGCGACATTAGCCCATATTTTTATTAAACAAGGCCACCCACTGCAGATTCGAGCTAGCAGCAGCTACATTAGTGAATATAGGCCGCAATCTAGCAAGTGATACCTTATATAGTAAATCAAAGATCCATAACTGCAGTGGTGGTTATGTGCATATCATTTAAAGCTAGCGTGTTGCTCGGCTTTTTTGTAATGTGTTTTATTTTTTAATCAGAATTGTGGAAGTTCAATCTAAAAGACAAAGTGTGAAATTGAATGTGTTAGCTAACGCAATCCCTGATTCATTCATCATTATGATTCTTTAGAATAACAGATCTTATCAGTGATATTACAACCCATGTAATGTTATATATTAAAATATTCTTTGATTGGCCCCAGACCTGATTTATTAATGTGTAAAATGCATATGTTTCCTCCTCAGTTGTATGTGCCTCATGGGGCATTGAATTTAAGAGAAGTGGAGGTAAATACATATCAGAATGGATGGACAAACTCAAAGGATTCAACTCGTGTCAGCAGATGGTGGCATGGCACTGGGACACAGAATCCAGGTGAAGTGAAGTCCTGTCATTCCCAACACTGCTTTGTTTATATACATATATATGACTGCATGCATGTATTTGTGTTGAAATTAGATCACAGGTAAAACATGGAATAACATTGTTTCTTATTAGTATGAAGAAGGTGCTGGGAGAAGTGCTCTTTCCTTACTGCACACCATATACAGACATACTGCAGACCATACTGCAGCTGCTTTACTTGATGTAGTTGATATAGCTCCTGTGCAACACTCTCTCCTCCTACCACCTAAACTCTTCATCTTTTGATGTTTAATTTCTTACAGATTGTAACTGATCAGCAGACTGGCCAGAAGATTCAGATCGTCACGGCATTGGAGCCATCCTCCCCAGCAAAGCAGCAAATTATTCTTGCAAATGCTGACTATTCTTCAGGCGGGAAGGTGATCTTGGCCAAGCAGGAAGGCTCACCCAACAAGGTCATCCTGGCCGCTCCAGATGGCTCTGGGGTCAACCAGCTGCTCTTTACCTCCCCAGAACTGGCTGGGCAGCAGATTCAGGTATCGCCCATGGATGACACTGACCTCTTCACCCAGATTTGATGAACAAGTCACTAAAATGTCTTGTGACTAAAACATGATGATGTTTTCTCAATGTACACACAAATGGCAGTGTTTGCCACTTGTTTTAAATGTCTCCATTGTCTCATGTTGTTTGTCAGTTTGTGACCGAAGGCTCAGACCAGTCTGTTGTCAAGCCAGTTGTGGAGTACTGTGTTGTGTGTGGGGACAAGGCCTCAGGTAAGAAACCAACACAGTTTGCTTTACATTAATAATTGTGTAAATGGATACAGTAGGTATGCCATTCATTTTCCAGCCTAACATAGTTCTCTCTTTGCTCTCTCAGGGCGTCATTATGGAGCTGTCAGCTGTGAGGGCTGTAAGGGTTTCTTCAAACGGAGCATTAGGAAGAACCTGGTGTACACATGCAGGGGCAACGGAGAATGCGCCATCAACAAGCTCCACAGAAACCGCTGCCAGTACTGTCGACTACAGCGCTGCATCGCCCTGGGCATGAAACAGGACTGTAAGTGGATGAAGTTGGTCTACTACAAAGAACTCCCGAACCTAAAATAATTATTTTGTGTGTGTGTCTCAAATGCTTGACTATGCATGCCCCACATAAGTAACTCCGTCTTCCCCTCAGGTGTGACCCCCACCCTCCTCCACTCCCCCATCTCCCTCATCCTCATCATCCCTCCCATCTTCTTCATCCCCCTCATCCTGTCTGTTGCATGGTCCTCATCCTGTTCTGCTGTGGCTGTGTGGCCTGCCTCAGTCGAGGCCTTTTAGTGCTTTTGTTGCCTACATTTTGTCTGCCAGTGTGCTGTCTTTTTCATTATGACAGTTTTGTTTGTAGTTTGCCCAGTGGGTCGATATCACACACACCGGTCTTCTCTTTCTCTGTGGTCCTTCTCAAGATTTCTTCCATTTTCCCTGTTCCATCTGGGGTTTTAATAAGGATTAGGTCAAGTGGCGTCCTCCTGTTTTGTTTGTTGCAAACTTGTGGGCCTGTAAAGCCCTTTGAGGCTGTAAACTGTGATTTTGGCC